>JAIUZE010023287.1:0-10635 GCA_022085475.1 Heliosperma pusillum
TATGAACCTTTTTCTTTAAGACACACCTTGTATGATGAATATATTTAATGGTAGGTTCCGGTTTTAAAATTTACCGATTTTCACTAAATTGAACCTATTAGAATTGTATTCTCATCTTTTATTTATTTAAATTACTTGTTTATCTTTCCGCAAATTCGAGGGTGTCACATTTGGTACCTGAAGTTATAGCTAGTTTAGCTATAACCTTGATGATTTGTGATGCAAAGGTGAAGCAAAGTTATAGTCCATTGTACTATAACTTTGGAACTGCTGAAGTAAAGTTATAGGTCTACTATAACTTTAGTGATTATCAAGCTCAAGATCAAAGACGAAGTCTTAAAGAAGCTTGTGGAGCTTAAGATGAAGAGCTCCTGATTTGAATGGAGTGATGATCAACATACTGAAGATCTCCAAGAAGATTTTGTAGTATAGGTCGTCGTCCAATAACGGTAATTTCAATAATAATTTTGGGAAGTAGAGTTATAGATGTTTTAACTATAACCTTACTTACCAAGCTCAAAGTTACTATAACCTTGGAGCTGCGATATATATGGCGGCTGTTTTTATTTTTTAAAACGGTTTTTGAATATAGTTTTAAATAATCTTCTTAAAGAAAAGTATTTATAGTAGATTAAGTTTTAAATTTTTTTTTTTTGGTGAATATGTAAGTAATCATTAAGCACACCTCAAAAGAGGTAAACACTATTACAATTCCAGTTTAGATGACTAAATAGCTACAATAGCACAAATTACATCAACAAGCAATTAATTATATGAGACCTATGCTACTGCAAAACTCTATATCACATCTCTTAATCCCCTCCTTCATCATACCAGTCAGACGAACTCTATGCTCCTGCTGCACCCTAGATATCAAGGCTTGGGGGCTAGTAACATAACCTTCAACATGACAAATGTTCCTAACCTGCCACACATTGTACATAACAGCATTTACCAATGAACAAAACAACAATCTCCTGAAGCCAGAAACTCGTCTATTCCTCAGCATTTTATCAGCAGTAACAGGTGTACCATACTCAGCTGCAGCCAACCTATGAGAAGATGCAGACAGTTCCTCACGTAGTAACAATCTTGAAAGAGGTGCTTATGAGACTCATAACCATCATCACAAATATAACAAATTAACCTTTGAGAGATATCAAACCTGCTCAATCTGTCTAAAGTCAATAACCTTTCCTTCTTCATCAGCCAGATAAAAAAGGCATGCTTCTGGATGTTGTATCTATTCCAAGCTTCAGAGTACCACTGAATAGGCTCTACAGCCTCAAAACTTGCAAGCCAATCATACCCTCTGGAAATAGAATATCCACCATCAATCCCTAACCATTGTTGATTTGAGAAAGCCACCTTAAATCTATTCTTGATCTCACAAATTTTCCTCCAAGCCCAAGAAGAGTTACTAGTTGGTTCATAGTCCAGCCAAGGTCTGCCCTTCAGATAGATGTTATCAAGCCATTTAATCCACAAATGGTCTTTTTTAATCACTAACCACCACACCAGTTTCCCAATAGCTGCCACATTCCAGATGTTGCTGTCTATAATACCCAAACCCCTTGTTTCTTTCCCATGCATAACACATCCCATGCCACTAAAGCTTTTGAGGAAGACTCAGACCCACTCCACAGGAAGCTCCTGCATAAGGCCTTAATTCTATCCATAACTCCCATAGGTAGAACAAAAAGTTGTGACCAGTAGTTATGGATAGTAGAGAGAACAGCCTTCACCAAAATAAGTCTGCCAGCATAGGAGATTTTCTTGCTATTCCACCCTCTAATTTTTGCAATCATTCTTTCCACCAGGACATGGCAATCAACCATGCTAAGTCTCTTATGTGGAATTGATACACCAAGGTATTTAAAGGGTAACTTGCCTCTCCTAAAACCAGTGTAATTCAAAATATAATCCACAGTCACTGAGTCTATGCCATTCAAAATAATTTCAGATTTCTCAGAGCTTATATGCAAACCAGAGGCTCCATAAAAGCATTTAAAAGTTTCCTTAATGATAGCAATTGAGCTTAGATCCCCTTTACAGAAAAGGAGAACATCATCAGCAAACATTAGATGATTCAACTTAATCCTGTTACACAGAGGATGGAATTTAAACCTAGGCAGAACACTTGCTTCCTCCAACAATATAATAAGGTACTCCATACAAATAGTAAACAAGATAGGAGAGATAGGATCACCCTGTCTTAGACCTCTCTTACCAGGAAAAAAACCATTTGGGGAACCATTGATCACAACAGAATAAGTAGGAGAAGTCACACATGCCATAATCAAACCAATCAACTTAGGAGGGAAATTTAAATGAACCAGCATGTCTCCAATAAAGTCCCACTCAATAGAATCATAAGCTTTCCTCAAATCTATTTTCATCAAACATCTAGGTGAAGCACATTTCCTAGTATACAATCTGACTATATCCTGACTGATTAGAATGTTACCCATAATACTCCTGCCCTTAATAAAAGCAGCCTGAGTAGAACTAATGACATTGCCAAGGCCAATAGAGACTCTCTCACAAAGAATTTTAGAAATGATCTTATACAGGACATTGCAGCAAGCAATAGGTCTAAACTGAGTAACATTGATAGGATTCTCAATCTTAGGAATAAGGACCAGGTTGGTAGCATTAATTTGTCTAAGAAGCTTACCTGTTTGGAAAAAATCCTGAATAGCATTAACAAGCTCTTCATTCAAAACCTCCCAGCCAGCTTTGAAGAAGCAACTAGTATATCCATCAGGCCCAGGACTCTTATCATTTGGAATAGAAAACACAACTTTTTTAATCTCCTCCTCACTAGGTGTACTACACATCCTCTCCCACTGATCTTCTTCCACTCTACTGCCTTTCTGCACAATGTGAGGATAGAAACAAGAAGTACCCTTAGAACTCCCAAACAGATCTTTGTAAAAATCAACAAAAGCCTGAATAATATGATCAGACTCTTTACAAACCACTCCAGTCATTGATTCAATAAGGAGCACTTTGTTCCTAATCTGTCTTTGTCTGATAGCCTGATGGAACAATGAAGAGTTAGTATCCCCCTCCTTAGCCCAGGAGCACTTAGCCTTTTGACTTAGAAAATCATCACGAGCAGCATCCAGTAGCATAAAGCTTTCCATAGCCTGTTGTTCAATATCCATAAGCCTTAAGTTCCCAGGATCACCTTGCAGTGTAATCTGGCAATCCTAAAGGACCTTGAATGCAATATCTGCATTCCTTTCTATATCAGCATACAGGTCCCTATTAAGTTTTTTGAAATGTACCTTCATATTCTTCATTTTCTTCACTATTCTGAACATAGGGGAACCATAAACATACTGCTGCCATCCAGTCTTTAAAAGACACAGGAAATCAGTAGACCTAGTCCACATATTAAAGAACTTGAATGGTCTTCTACTAGAGGACTTCACCTCACCATACTCTATAACACAAGGGCAATGATCAAAGGATCCTTCAGGAAAGAAGTGAGCAAAGTAATCAGGCCAGCTATTACACCAATTATCATTGATAAAAACTCTATCAATACGACTGAACACTCTTTTATCACTAGTCTGCTTATTATTCCAAGTGAAGAAGGCACCAGTAGTTTTCATCTCTTGGAGCTCACACAAAGTTATAGCATTCTGAAAAGGAGCCATTTCACTATCTCTAACAGCCTGCCCAATCCTCTCATTGGAATAGAGTACATTATTAAAATCCCCAAGCACACACCAAGGTTCACTTCTAGACTGCCTTTGTAAACTATCCCAAAGATCCTGCCTCTCCTCACTCCTATTGAATCCATACATAAAAGTTATATAGAATGTATGATCAGTCACACAATCATTAACCTTTAAGTGAATAAATTGAGCACCACACTCCAACACATCTACCTTAACCTTACTACTCTTCCAAATAACCTAAATCTTAGCATTCGAATGATAGCCAGCATTATGACAAATAGACCAACTATGACAAAATTTAGACATAACTCTATTCAGAGAACCAGGTTTCACTCTGGTCTCTAGGAGCCCAAATAGTTCAAGAGCATGATGATGCAAAAACCATTTTACATCTTTCTGCTTTTTAATACTATTGAGCCCCCTAATGTTCCATGCTCCAAACTTAGTCATTAGGGGATGCAGACACAATGCCTCCCCCTTTATCCACCAATTCAGAACACCCAGACAAAGCAGCATTAAAATTCATCATAAAGTTCACATCCTTATCTTCAGGTAGCCTTGATTCATGTCTAGTTATTTTGGAGATAACCCTAGCAGGAGTAAATGTCATTGTATGGCCACTATGAATAGGAGTAGTCAACAGAGTACTATTACTCACAGCAGGTACTGCTTGAGTTCCCCCAGTTACAGGTAATGCAGAAAATGCTATAGGATCAACATGAGAAATTTGAGTCTCTTTCCTTTGCCATACCTGTTTCTGCACAACAGGTAAAACAGGCTTCTTCTGAACCCCATATCCCCGCCTACACACCTTTTCACGATGCCCCACTCCATTACAATTCTTGCACGTAACTGGCAACCAGTCATATTCAATACAGACACATATCTCCTTGCCTTGCTCATCATGAAAACAAATCTGATCAGGAAATACCTGATCAATTTCCACCTCCACCATAACTCGTGCATAACCCAGAAAAGTCCTATTAATAGTTATGTCATCAATACTCAAGAACGTACCAATTAGAGCCGCCATTAGTAATTAATAACAAGTTTTAAATTTATTTAGTTTGAATTTATTATGATTTCTCTATTGATTAGTAAAACAACTTATGAGCTGTCATGCTATATAGGGTTTTTATATATGTTCAAGGCTAAACCCTAATTTATCATACTAAGCCCAACAATGGTGTAGGGTTTCACGTGTGGTCAAGGCCTATGAGCCGTCGGCACCTGTGATTAGCCGTAGGTCCAATTAGGGTTTAAGTAAGTTGTAAACCTAAATATCTTTCTTGTTTCACAAGGGAGGCACATAGGTTACTAAGGTTTTGAATTTAACCTAATATCTTCCTTGTTATCCAAGGGAGGCCACAGTTACAGCTAGGGTTTTTAATTAAAACCTAGTTTGTCTCTCTACTATAGTCTATAAATACTCATGCATCTCATGGATTTAAAACTAAGCTTTTCATACTAGAATTCTCTTTTGCAAACAGGCTTTATATTTTCAAGTAAAATCTTTATTTTGCAAAACCTTTATTTTTGAAAAGCCGCACTATACTCGTGAATTATTTTTGAGAAAAACGCTATTGGATAATAGTGCTAGATTTTTTTCTTATACGTTCAATTGTGTGAACACCAAGAACAATCAAAAACACTTTCTTATTTACGTAAGTTAGAATCGAGTATTTAGCGATACTCAACTTTGAAGTGAGTATTTAACGGTACTCAAATAGAGTTACAACTAGAGTTACTTGTACGAGTAGGTTTGATAATTTTGTAATCCGGAGTAGCTGCTAAAATTATTAATCGGGAAATAGTTGACGTAGGTTTCAACGTGTGAAACTGAACCACTTCAAAAATCCTTGAGTCTCGTGTTTTTTTATTTGCTTACGTATTTTATTATTTCCATACACGCTACAAGTAATTAGTTGAGTTGAATATAATCAATCAATTCAAATCACATATTACTACTACACGCTTATACGGTCAATCGAAAAAGTAGGCATACTTTATTTATACTCAATTCACCCCCCCTCTTGAGTATTTGGGATCAATAGACTATTCAATTGGTATCAGAGCCTCGTGCTCTTGATTGCCTAACAACATAGAGACTGATCCATTTGTTTTGTTTTTTTGCCTATTTTAAATCTTTTTTATCTCGTGTGAAATGAATTCCAAACACCTAAAAGCTCCCATCTTTGAAGGGAAAAACTATGGTCTTTGGAAGAACATGATGATACACTATATTAAGGGACATGTTTGGGAATGTTGGAAGATCATCCAAAACGGTCCTAACAAAGTATTGGTTGCATATGAAAACGGCATAACCTATGAGAAAGACGAAAAGGACTATATTGAGGATGACTACCGTAAGGCAGAGAAAACCTCGAAAGTCATGACGTTATTACAAAACGGCATGATAAGCACTGAGTTTGATCGTTTCTCGTCTTGTAGTACGGCCAAGGAAATATGGGATGGTCTTGAACTTGCATACGAAGGTGATGCCCTTGTGAAAAGGCATAGGATTGATGTACTCATTCAAAGGTACAAACTCTTCTCAATGGAGAAGAATGAATCAATCAGCAGTATGTCGGCACGTTTTTTAAGTATAACGAATGATCTCCGAAATCTTGGGAGAAAGTTCAATTCTGAGGATATCGTAAGAAAAGTCCTTAGGAGTCTCTCTAAGAGATGGACATCCAAGGTGACTGCGATTGAACAAGCAAGATATCTCACCCTTCTAACCTATGAAGAGCTAATAGGTTCTCTCATGGCTCACGAGCATGTACTCTACAAGCCTGATGAGGAGTCTAGCAAAGGTAAAGGTATAGCTTTGCAAGCCGGTGATGGTGAAGATGATATAGAAGATAAAACCGTCTTGTTTGTAAGACGCTTTAGAAATAATATCTGTAAAGGAAAACAATCAAAATTCAACAACAATAAAACCTTTAATAAAAAGCCAAATAAGTCCAAACCATCTTTCACCAATAAAGGATACCTAAAATGTGGCGAGACAGACCACATGATCAAGGATTGTCCCACATGAAAGACGATTAAAGACAAAGCTAAACGGGACAAGACCAAAAGGGAATTCAAGCAAGTCATGCAAGCATCATGCTGGGGAGAGCTCAACACTGAAGATGACAAAGAATCTGATGATGAGGAGGTCGCAAATCTTTGTCTAAGCAACATTAGTCTTGAACTAATTACTGGCAGTGGTGATGTGAGCTGTGAGCAACAACTCAAGATCAGAATTTTCCTTGATAGGAGAATTAGATTCAGATAGCAAAACTAACGAGGTAAGTTTTATTCGTCTTAAGAATCAAGTTAAAAAAATTACATAGGAATGCTATGATATATTACTTTGAGCAAACCCTTGATCAATGTCGTGAGCAAAGTCTTGAAATAAACGAATTGAGAGAGCAAATCCTTGCCATTGCGAATGAGAATCAACTTCTAAAAGCTAACACAAGAAAGTTGAATTCTAAAGTTATGGCTAATTCAGCCACAACTTCTGAATCCCCTAATGCTGAGAAAATAGCTCTTGAGTCTAAAATTATAGTTAATGAAGCTATAACCTCAAAGTTAAAGCTCAACATTAAACATCTTGAGGCCAAGTTATAGCTAATGGAGATATAACCTTAGAGTTGAGAAAAGCCAATGAACTTCTTAAGACTGAGATAAAAATCTAAGGATATTAAAATCTCATATCAAAAGAAGGAAATTGACTCTTCATCTCAGCAACTAAAGGAAACTAAAGCTCAAATAAAGGATATTAAGAAACAACACTCAGATGTAGTTTTGATTCTATATAAATATTTTCAAGACTTTCATGATAACCTTAGGGAAAGTAGTTATTCTAAAAGTATAGAGACTGACCACTTTGATTGTAAAAAAGAAATAAACTCCCTAAAAGAACTACTTATGTTGATGACCTCAGAATTTGAGATGAGCATGATGGGAGAACTCAAGTTCTTCCTTTGACTACAAATCCAACAAACAAAAGAAGGTATAATGATACACCAACAAAAATACATCAAAGAGCTAATCAGAAAGTTTTGAATGGAGAATTCTTATCCTATGGCCACTCCTATGGTCACGGATAAGAAACTAACGAAAGATGAAGATGGTAAGTCTGACGATGAGACAACTTATCGAGGTATGCTTTGTAACACCCCGTGTTTTTATAATAATTTTTATTCGCACTTTCTTTTATTAAATTAACTATTTTCGAGTTTAATAATTTATTTCGTATTTATAGATTATATCATTTATTTAATTATTTCCGAATTTGCCTAATTTTGGATTGGTTAAAGTGTCCGTGATCGATTTACTATTTTAATCTATTAGCTCATTATTATATATAAACTCTCCAAGCGTTTTAATTATTCTAAACCTAATTTGTAATTGGATTCTCCAACTTGTGAGCTAATGGATCAAAAGCCCACTTAAACCTTTTACATATAGATAACCTTAACCTAGCTACTAGGTTGCTTACTTTTGTTTTGTACGTATACTTTGCGACGTGCTCTTCTTCTTGCTCTCTTTTGTTCTTCTTTTTCCCTTAAACTCCATTGTTATGAATCTTTCTTTCTTCCGAATGTAAAGATAAATTATATCTTTACAATCCTGGATCTTACCTTTACAATATATTCTTTCCCTTATATTTTTATGGGATCTATTTGTATGGACATTAGACCTACCTTTAGGGTTCTTGTTTTGATGGGTAAAGAAGGTAAATTTTATTAATTGACGATTTTATGGAGATTCTTATTGAAGTGCGGTCTTTATTGTGTAATAAAGGTAACTAGGTATTTTTCTTTAATTATATTTATAAAAAGTGAATTAATTAACATGAATGATGATTGATTGTATTATTTGATGCGTGTGTAGTAATTATTATACATGTTTAATGTTTTTATTTAAATTGTATATCTAATTGTTGTTTAAAATATCATGTTGTCATTGTGGTGCGAACTAGGGTTCAAGATTCGAATCCTAGCCTTCGTTGGTGATCCACGGCCCTAAGAAGGTGTCATAGGGTTTGTCGTAGCCTCCCTTGAGGGAGAGGCTAGGGTTTTGTTGATTAGGGTTTTACTTTGCTATTTAGTGTTTTGTTTTACAACGTTAAGGTTATAGTGTGTTAGACTATAACTTTGCGGGTAAGCTACCCAGGTTATACCTGTTCGAGCTATAACTTTGAAAGTGACGTTATGGTGCGGTGTACTATAACAAGACTCGTTGTGGTGACATGGCGGTTTGTACCGTGGAGTCGACCCCTCGATGATGGTGTTATAGAGGACTAACTCGTGACAGAAGAGAGTTGTAGTTGATGATACTATAACCTCGCACATATATTGTAACACCCGTAAATGTACCCTATTTTTATAATGAAAATATTTTACGGATACTTTTCAGTGAATTTTAGTTTTATTTTAGAATTTAATATTCCGAGTTCGTATTTGGAATTTCCGCGAGATTCCATGTGAATCCCGTCTTAAGGCGACTTTGACTTTTTCTTGACTTTTCCTCATACTCCCTCATACTCTCCTAACCTAATTCATATTCACACAAACACAATTCAAGCTTACTTCTTCCTTAAGAAAACCATAACCCTTGCCTCCATTTTGTTCCGATCTTTGAATCATCGTATCTCATTCGTTTCTTGCTCAAATTCTTGTAAGTTCGTCTTATTCTTCCCCTCTTACCTTTCTCTATCCGTATTGGTAATAAAATTACCGTCTTTCTCGTTTTTCAAACTTTCCGTCTTTCTCAAGGTGAAGTAAATTCATCTTTTATGATCTATTTGTAGGTGGTGACCTTCAAGATCCCGACAAAGACTATTTCCTATTAGAAGAGGACCTTGACGCGGAGTAAAGACGCAATAAGGTAACGGTGAAGGGTTACTCGATATCATTTACGTGTTTTCTATGCTAGGAATCGTATTTAGAATATGATTAGTGAGTTTAGTAATTGTGTTGATGATGGTATATATCGTTTGTTGAGAATTTATATGAGAATCTATGCTTTATGTTGATAATCGATAATTGACAAATGTTGAACCTTAATTGAAATGGTGATTTTCGTGCTTATGGAACCCAGCCGGTCAGACCACCGGCTAGGGCAGTGGCTGTATATTATTACATTTTTACGTGATTTTGAAGTATGAAGTTGGGCTCAGCCGGTCGACCGGCAGCCGGTCAGACCACCGGCTGAGACACCCCTCTTTTCCTTCTTGTATTCATAATACCCTTGGTCCTTAGCCGGGTGACCGGCAGCCGGTCCACCCGGCTGGCTGGGATACTGTGACACCCTCAAATTTGCAGAAAGAAAAAAAATAATTTAACTAAATAAAAGACAAGAATACATAACGAAGGTGTCATAAATAAAAGGTTCATTACAAAACGGAAATAATATTATACAAAAGAAATATACAAGACGGGAGACATATCCCCGTATAAATACAGAAATAAAAGAGTGTATAATAATATACAATCTAAGAACCGAAGATAGGTCCAAGGTAAATACTTCGCTCGCTAGCTCGTCAATGTACCCCAAATATGCATCACCACCTGTTCGACCGCATTAAATATAAACACGGAAGCCACAGTCAGTGGGGAGTAACTCCGAGTTCTCCCAGCCACGAAATGTCGAGTTTAATAAAACATGAATAACATAAAAGCAATGTATATGGAAAATACAAAACCTTAACAATATGATATGCTTTTCATGTTATGAACAAATAACTAACATATAACCTAGCATATGAAAGCTATCATGTGAATCCGATAATAAACTATAACACGAGGTAGGGAAGCTGGTATGCTAGCTCAGAGGTTCCTCTCAGAAACATGGCCGTGATACACTCAAACCCTAATCAACATGTAATCATGTGAATCAGTTAACAATCGGTAATCCAAACTCTATCAATCTAGCCGGCTTGCAT
>JAIUZE010023288.1:0-11526 GCA_022085475.1 Heliosperma pusillum
CGATTAGGAAGAGATTTAGGAGTGTTTTAAGGTTTTAATGAAAGTTTAATTGACGAAGTATATATAATAACCCTTAATCATCTTAATCCTAAATCGCTCGAAAAACCCGTCAAACTGGGTGCATGAAAGTCCATAGACCTTAATTAGATTCCTCTAGCTAATTAGATTACTAAATTACTTGTTAATTTAGTTATTTAAAGATCTATGTGACATGCATGTAATTATAAATGCATTATATAAATAGGTAGAAATTTTCTTACAATGATAGTGAAAATACTAGTACAACAACTCCTTGTTGTCTTATAAAATATCTACTTAGCTTGGCAAGATCTTCCTAGTATCCGAAATTTAATACCTCCTTCAAGATGCACCCAAGAACTAACCTCAAATTTATATAAGTAGTATTAACTAAATACTACAAATACAACCCTTTGAATAAGAATAAAATATATTACTAACTCTTAGTAATAGTATGTAAATACTAGATCTTGTGTTACTAACAATTAGTAGTGATATCTAGTGTTTTGAGAGGTTGGTTTAGAGATATAAGTGAACCTTTTCACATATGAACAGGTAAGTTGATTGTGAGCAAAAATTGCTCATAAAACAACAAGGGGTCGGGCGTCAAGGAGAGAGGAAAAGAAGAGTGGAGTGTTCTAGTTAACATGCTTGAATCATTTCTTACATAGAATAAAACAAAAGGTGCATGGGGTAGAGCAATGCCTAGAAAAGAACAAAAGGAAAAACAAAATAATTATTTTGCCTCTCATGCTCAACTTGGCCGATTATGGTACCCCATAATTGGGTCCATTTTGATTTTTATATTTGTCTTACAAATATGTGTAATCATCCACTTAATCATCTTATATGATTTAAGTGTTTCCCAATTTATTTGTCTAGTAACACTCCTCATATATACATGTACACTTATATATATATATATATATATATATATAGAATTAGGATCCTGTGCGAACTTAATGTTCGGTGCGAACTTACGAACTAGTTAACAACCCTTAGATCAATTTAAATCAAAGGCTAATAATAAACCCCTTATTATTAATATCTCTCCTCTGCCTCCTAAACTCAACCCCCCGCCCATACAAACCTCACTCACCCTTATCACTACCACCACATGTCAGGTCAGGCACCGACAGTTCGACATAGTCCCCGGTGGTCCGACATAAACGTCGTCGGCGCATGATAGGAGGTCCACCATCACCGGCCATGTAAATCATTTCTTTCTCTTATATCTTTGTCTCCGCCTGCTGGCCGCACCACCACCAGTATTCGATCCATTGTCTCCGTCGCCGTCGCCGTCAGAGCATTATCCATTCGACGATTCTCCGGTGACACAGCCATATTCCGGCGATTTTCTTATGTCGTCGGTGACCAACGAAGACCATTTTTTACTTCATTGGAGAGATAAGGACGGCGTCCATACTCCCGGACTCCGGCGACAACGCAAAGACAATTTATTTTGCTCTAAACATTCCGAAAACTTCGTCGGAGAAATTAGTTCTTTGAATTCGTACCTCATGTTTATAGATCTAGGTTTTGAATTCTGGTTTGGCTATGTTTTAAGGTGGTTGATAGTGGTGTTGTTGTGGCGTTTGTTGGTGTAGTAGTCGGGGGGACAATGTCAGTAATTATGGTGGCTTCATTTGTTTGTTGGTATGAGCAGTGGGGGTGGTGCGAGCAGTGGCGGTGGTGGTGGGTACGTGGTGTTCGTGGTAAGGTTGGGCAGGAGATGTTTGTCGTGGTGTATGTTATGTCACTGATTTGAGTTTAAGAATTCAGTTCTTGGATTGATAAGGATGTAGCTAATGTTGGGTAACTTGGATTGTGCTACCATTGTTTATTATTCTTACTTTTTGCGTATTAGCTTGTAGTTTATGGAAATATGACGAGGAAAACTTAGCCTCGGGTATTGTAAATATGTTTGTATATGTTTTTAGATACACTCGTATAAGTTTCCTGATACATACTCATAGCTTGCTAGATAGATATACTCGTATAAGTTTTTAGATGCATATCAGTAGCTTGGTAGATACACTCGTATAAGTTTCAAGATACATACCCATAGCTTGCTAGATAGATTCACACGTATAAGTTTCTAGATACATATCCGTAGCTTGCTAGATACACTCGTATAAGTTTCTAGATACATATCCATTACTTGCTAGATAGATACACTCGTATATTCATTTTATCACGTTCATAATTTAAAATCTTAAAAATAATTAGATGCAATATTTTAAAGAAAGTATGGACAATGCTTGACTCATTTATTAAGCAAATTGACATTTCAATCCTTAAAGCCCGAAATACAAAATGTATAAAAATCAATTACAATATTTATACCAATACAATTGTATAAAAATCAAGTGCAATAATTACCATCGATCGTTAATGATATTGAAATTTAGTACCACTAGGTACACTTGTTAAAGTTGTTAGATATATACCTCTAACTAGCTTCATACACATTTTACGTTTCTAAATACACACCTCTAACTTGCTATATTACTTTAAGTTGTTAGATACATACATTTAGCTCACTATATACACTCATTTATGTTACTAGATACATACATTTAGCTGGCTAGATACATTTCTTTAAGTTAGTAGATACATACCTTTAGCTTGTTAGATACATTTCTGTAAGTTACTAGATACATACCTCTAGCTTGCTAGATACACTTCTTTAATTTACTAGATACATACCTCTAGCTTGCCAGATACACTTATTTAAGTTACTAGATACATACGTTTAGCTTGCTAGATACACTCCTTTAAGTTACTAGATACATAAATGTAGTTAGCTAGATACACTCTTTTGAGTTACTAGATACATAACCTTAGGTTGCAAGGTACACTTCTTTCAATTACTAGATACATACCTTTACCTAGCTAGATACACTCCTTTCAATTACTAGATACATAGTTTTAGCTTGCTAGATACACTCCATTGAGTTACTAGATACATACATGTAGTTTGCTAGATACACTTAATTATGTAAATTACTAGGTACATACCTTTAGCTAGCTAGATACACTCCTTTAAGTTACTAGATACATACATTTAGCTTTCTAGATACACTCCTTTAAATTAATACATACCTTTAGAATTTAATCATTATCAAATTGTTGGTTAAACAAATCTAGAATAAAGTGTTGAAGAAAAACGTAATATGGTTCTTACAAATCAGTGAGGAACAAAGATTCAAATAGTGTATTGTGATTGCTACTCCTGCAGTCCGATCTCAAATTCTAAATAGTACTCTAGGACCATTTCACATGGGTGTTTCATGCCTTACTTTCCTGAAAAAAGCTTATACCACACACTTGATAGCTAAACTTATGATATAACGAAAAAAAGCAATGTGTTTGGTAGGTTAACATCCCGAGAAATTGAAGCAATACTCATGTTTCAATATTTCCCTAATGTGTATCAGTAACAAGTGCCAAACATTGCAAACACAAAAATTGGTGTAATGATGGATAGCCCAACTAGATTTCTAGCTCTACCACAAGTCCAAACTAAGAAAAATCACAAAAATAATTTGCGTGTTTATCTATACGATCGTCTCATTCAAATTGGACAAACGGTTTACAAAAAACAAAGTATAGATACAACATAATGTAAGATCATAGTGACAGCCTTCATTTCTCCCTTCCCTTAACAGATACTTGCACTCTTCTAAATCGAATTTTCAGTATAGATTCTTCAGCGTCTGCAATAAAATAAAGAACATACAAGTTTTATGAAATGTAAATGTAGAGAGTTCAATGCCATAACCTAGCAGCAACATAATTTCACTACTGTTGGTCTCAATACAGCTAGAAATGAATTCACATTAACTAAAAAGGGAAGAATGCAATTTGATGACCCCTGTCAAACAAGGTTTTAAATTCAAGTATCAGATCATCGAATTCAATTCCGCCTCAATTGATCGAACCACTAACAGCAGCATCGCCTCCATTTCCGAGCTTGCACCACTGCATTCCTCTATTTGGAACCTACCCTGCAGTCCTTCGATCACCATCAAGCAGCCTAAAGTCAGAGGGAGTGTCTCGGACCACCGCAGCAGCTCCAACATTCGACTCACCTGCAAAATCATAAACATCCAACCACCACCATTTGAATACTCCGGTGACAAAAGACGATATCCAACTCGGAACCTCAACCAGAGTCCAGAAGCCACGGAGAACCAATCGCCACTTCCTTTCGATTAACAATCTGTAAGATAAACTATCCAATTAATCAAAATAAAGTTTCACCCGACTTTGCTCGCCACAATAACGACGGCAACGACACTATCACCACACATCACCGTCGCAATTAATACACCAATGGTGAAAGGGACGACTAAGTACGCCGGAGTGGCTCGCTGTGGTATATGTGACAAACGGAGCTCCGGGACGGCGGTCGACGACTAATGTTGGTGGATGGGATAAAGAGATGCTAGTGTTCGATTAGATCTAAGCTGCCGATGATGGAAAGAACATGGCAGTAACGTCGCCTAGCCAGAGCTCCGGTGGTAACCGGCAAGGGTATGAGTGGGTGAGTATGTCAAGGAGAGAATGAATGGGGGATTGGAAGTGACGGGTATAAATTAGTATGTTTGGAGGTATAAGGTTGACTTTTCTTAATTACTTAGTCTGATTGTTTTAAGCTAGTTCGTACGGTTCGCACCGTACTTTAGTTCGCACCAGATCCCGCCCCTATATATATATATATATATATATATATATATATATATATATATATATATATTGTACCAATACTAATCATATTAGTCAATTAGTACATTTTTAGTGAATTAACAATTAATTATTAAATCTCGTCTCATAACAAATTATTATTCAATTATCGCATAATTAAATAATAATTTCCGATGTTGCGAGTTCCAAAATCGTTCTCTCTATTAAAACTCAATCGACTAACTTTTAGTCAATACATATTCAAGGGACCAATTAAACTGTATCTTATTCAAATAATTAGTTTTCTATTGAGGCTTGTTCCTTCAGGTGTAACCGAAAGGGATCAGTTGATCACCACCGTCACACGACAGTAACGTCAAACTCTACTTAGCCAACCGTTACCGATATACGTTGATGAACTGACTAATATAGCCAATAAATATCCCGGATATATTCCTTAAATGAGATTTATTATGTAGACGCACTGTTGGGAAGGATACCTACTCCAACAGGGCACTAGGTCGAGTGCACAAGACACTCAGCCGAGTACACTACACTCGGTCGAGTACTCGGCATACTCGGTCGACTGCCACCTAGGCAGATGGCTACCTATGCAACAGACTCGACTACTCGGCCGAATACCACATACTTGGCCGAGCAGAGACTTCAACTTAGTCAAGTGGACCCCACTCGACCAAGTACCAGAAAGACAGAATACAAAGTATTACTATCTTCCCTCCTTAAGAACGAAGTTCGTCCTCGAACTTCACAACTCAATAATCGCATCAACAATAACACAAGGCTCTAGCAACGACTTATGAGACGACAAAACATAAAATACGTGGAATACATATTTCTGCAGCTGCGATACATGGAATACATTGTGAACCCGGTCAAGAGTAGGTGGCAATGCAAACCAGTAAGCCACATCTCCAATCCGATCCAAGATCTCATAAGGGTCAAGAAATTTTTAAATCAGCTTGCCCCTCTTGCCAAACCTCAGCAATCCCTGCATAGGTGACACTTTTTAATAGAACCTTATCGCCCAGCGGAAACTCAATGTTCCGCCGATGTAGATCAGCATAATCCAAGATCTCATCCGCATGAATTAAAAATCTAGGAGTAGTATCCTCCTCTACCCCTTTTTGCCATAGCTGAAGCTTGGGATCAAGTAGCTGCTTCTTTTGGATGTAATCATACACATCTGGATTGATCGTCAAATCATTGGTAGAATCCCCTTTTCGAATCACATTAATGCCCATTTTCGCTACCGCATCCCTCAATCGCATCAAACACATAGCTGTACAAAATGAATGTACACTCTTCCTACTCACTGCATCGGCCACCACATTAGTCTTTCCTTCATGATAGAATATCTCCATATCATAGTCACCAATTAGTTCCATCCAATGTCGTTGCCTCATGTTCAACTCTTTCTGAGTGTAAATGTACTTCAGGCTTTTATGAATTAAAACACCTTACAGGTTGCCCCATAAAGATAATGTCTTCAAATATTCAAAGCAAATACTACCGCACCCAACTCCAAATCATAAGTAGTATAATTCACCTCATACGACTTCAGCCGTCTCGACGCATAAGCAAAACCTTTCCCATTCTGCATCAGCACACACCCCAAACCACACTTTGAAACATCCGTATAAATCTTAAAATTCTCACTCCCATTAGGTAATACTAAGACAGGAGATGTGGTCAAACACTCCTTTAAGGTTTGGGGTCTCACAGTTCTCGTCCCAATGAAAATTGATCTCTTTCCTCATCAATGTCGTCATAGGTCTAACAATCTTTGCAAAGTCCTTAACGAACATTGGTTACACCGCTAGCTCCAAGAAACTGCTTACCTCAGCTACATTCTTTGGTGCCTCCCAGTTAAACAACGCATCAATTATGCTTGGATCATCCATCACCCCCTCCTTAGAAATAATATGGCCCAAAAACGCCTTCTTTTCCAACCAGAACTCGCACTTAGACAACTTTGCATACAACTTGTTGTCTCTCAAAGTCTTCACACGATCCTCAAATGCCCCTTATGTTCTTCCTTGGTCTTAGAATAGACAAAGGTGTCCAAATATGGACTGGAGATTAAGTTCATAAGATCCATAAACACAGCTGGCGCGTTCATCAACTCAAACGACATCACCACATACTCGTAATGACCGTACCTTAAACAAAACATTGTATTTGGAATGTCACTATCCTTAATCCTCAGCTGGTGATAACGTGATCTCAAGTCAATCTTTGAAAACACCCCAGCTCCAGTCAACTGATCAAACAAATTGTCAATCTTCGGCAATGGATATTTATTCTTCACCGTAACATGTTTCAGTTACGGTAATCAATGCACAACCGTAAATTGCCATCCTTCTTCTTTACAAATATAACAGGTGCGCCCCACGGTGAAACACTTGGTCTGGTGTACCCCTTATCTAGCCACTCATTCAACTGCTTCTTCAACTCTTCGAGCTCCTTCGATCCCATAAGATACGGGGCCTTAGAGATATGACATGTCCCTGGCTTCAACTCCATACTAAAGTCCATGTCCCACTTCGGAGGTAATCCCAATATCTCATCCGAAAATACATCGTCAAAATAATTCATCACCACCACTATCTGCGCTGCTGATGGCTCTTCCAATCTAGTATCTCTCACATGGCAAAGGATCATCGGGCACTCTTTTCTTAGGTAAGACTTTAATGTAATAGCTGCAATAAACTTCACCTTTGGCCTCACTACAAAACCTTGGTAAGACACTCTAACACCCTTAGGACCTTGTAAAGACACTTTATTTTGATGATAATCAATGCTTCTCTTATTCTTCCCTAAATCATCCATCCTTACAATAACCTCAAACCCGTCTAAAAGGAAACTCGAATAAATCAACAGAAATCACAATCATAGACATTCCCTTGAACAATTTACAACATGACATGGGCTCCCCTGAAGCTATAAATCCTCATCTTTTACTGACTCATATTTCCCCAAACCCAACATTAAGGCATGACTCATAGACACAAATGAATGGAATGGCCCCGAATTGAATAGAACAAAGATGGTACATTATTTAATAATAAAAGTACCAGTTACCACTTGAGCATCGTCCTCGGCCGCCTACTTGTCCATCATGAACAGTTTGCCACTATCATTCTGACCCCCACCTTGCACCGGTGTGACACCCTCAAATTTGCGGAAAGAAAAAAAATAATTTAAATACATAACGAAGGGTGTCATAAATAAAAAGGTTCATTACAAAAGAAAATTAATATTATACAAGATGGGAGACATATCTCCCGTATAAATACGGAAATAAAAGAGTGTATAATAATATACAATCTAAGAACCGAATATAGGTCCAAGGTAAATACTTCGCTCGCTAGCTCGTCAATGTACCCCAAATATGCATTCACCACCTGTTCGACCGCATTAAATATAAACACGGAAGCCACAGTCAGTGGGGAGTAACTCCGAGTTCTCCCAGCCACGAAATGTCGAGTTTAATGAAACATGACTAACATAAAAGCAATGTATATGGAAAATACAAAACTTAAACATATATGATATGCTTTTCATGTTATGAAACAGATAACTAACAAATAACCTAGCATGTGAAAGCTATCATGTGAAAACGATAATAAACTATAACTCGAGGTAGGGAAGCTGGTATGCTAGCTCAGAGGTTCCTCTCAGAAACATGGCCGTGATACACTCAAACCCTAATCAACACGTAATCATGTGAATCAGTTAACAATCGGTAATCCAAACTCTATCAATCTTAGCCGGCTTGCATCTCACCTTCTAAAACTCATAGAATCATACCAACATGAAAGACCAATACTTCTACAAACAGGCATAAGTTCTTAGAACCGTCAATAGTCATCTGTAACTCGAGGCTATACCACAAGGTAGGCAAACATCCTAGTCCTAGACTGATCAGACCTAGCGACAACAGCTATTCCATTCCCCGTCCCATGACATAACCGTCTATGAGAAACTCTACTAGGCGACCCCCTAAGCAGAGATGGCTAGTACTTAAGCTGGCTCCCTTCCCAAAGCGGAACTCTTAGGATGCCATTCCCCGACTTGGAGATAAGCCCCCCAGGCCGTGACACAAAAGCTATCAAGCGGTAAACTCCGTATGCTCGTTAAAGATAGTACGTGCCTATCAATGTCATGGTCCAAGATACTCATTTAGAATTAGAATGGTCAAGACGCCATATACTCATAATTCTCTATGGGTACTTAGTCAACACGACACCAACCATAAAATTAAACAGTCACGGAAACCATTTCCTAACATGTGACTAATTGCATATAAATCATAATCAAAAAACATATCGCCTCATATCTACTAAGGCTAATTCATTAATTAAATACAACCTTACTTGAAGACAAATCCCCGACCCGAGTACCGCGACGGGTCATCAGTCAAAACGGGGCTGACTAGATCTTAGTTTGACCAAACCCGTTTGGTCAAACCGGCTAGAAACAGAGTCTTTATCACATAGACATAAAATCAACATATTCATTACATGTTATTTTATTACTACTTCTAACATGTGAATTATCATATTATACCCAAAAACCCGTTTGACTACAAGGAGATTAAATTAAACTACGGTCTCGTCTTATAATTTCTAACATGTGAGAAATAATAATTTAATGAAAAACCTTTTTAATTAAATATTTTACTTATTAACATTTCCCACTTGCTAAATATTACAAAACACGATAAAAATGACGATAACTCAAAAACCGTCACAAGTCCCAAAGTGGGACCCACGGGCTGAGTTTGGGCCGGACCCACATGGGCCAGAATGGGCCCCACGGCCTGTTTTGACAAAAATGGCAGATTTTACAACTTTTACTTAAACCGTTTTCTTAATATTTCCCGCATGCTTTAACATAATTAAAACCCGTCAAAACAACAATTAAACAATCAAACATCGACACAACCCAAAGACCAAAACCCGGACCCACCATGGACCAACCCAGACCGGTCTGAACCGGCCTGGACCGGCTGGTCTGGTCCGGTTTGGCCCCTCCTCCACGGTTCACTCAACCAAAGCAACAATCCAAATTTCCAATTAATTCTAACATGTTTGTAATTACTAACATCCATTTTTAAACATCCAATTTAACCATCCAACATGCAACAATCATCATCATGAAGAAATCATAAAAATATAACAAGGACACCAACATATTCATAAATTCCTACAACATAATAAAATCAACCACTTATCATGTTACTAACTAAAATCATAAAACCATAATCCTATGAACAAAAACTAAAGATGAACCAAAAACTAAAGTAAACCAAAGCTATGTAACATTTATCCGTCGAGTAACTCGGAATCGTTACCTTAGCTAGCTAAAATCAAGTAGCACCAAAATAATAAGAACCAAGAAAATAAGAAACCCGTCTTCTAATCATCTCCTAAAATATATGAGTCACCAAACTCGTCTTCAAAATCTTCCCCTATAAGAAATGACAAGAAAAACATTATCAGACTTAAAACTTTGATTTTCCATAATTAAAGTGTTGAAAACGATTTTGTCGGATTTGAAAATAAACCGTACGTGAAGATGGGGAGCGAAGAGGAGATCCTAGAAATATAAGTTAGGACGGATTTAATTAAGAAATGAAGGTTTTATGAAGGTTTTGCTCAAGAACGACGAAGAACGGATGAAGAACGACGAAGAACGTTCAAGAACGATGCAGAACGATTTATTTGATCTTAAGTTGATTTGTTGTAAAATGAAAAGTTGTTTGTGAGTAAAGTGGGGTGAGGAGTGTCGTGTAATATAGAGCAAACTAGTGAGTTGGGTTTTGAAATTGTGGTTATGGAATTGACCCGGTATAATAATTATATTACCGTAATTAATTAGATATTAAGTTAATTGAATTAAATATCAAGATATTATGTTCTTATAATGAAAAGAAATAAAATATCAAGGCTAAGAGAGGAAGAAAAACCGTGTGGTATGGGTGATATCGGGTCAGTTTTGTAAACGATTTGCGTAATTTTCGTTAACTGATCGATAAAGTAAATAAATATCTAGATATTATTATTAGTTTAATAAAAAGAATTAAAATATCTAATGTGAGTGGAAAACGATGACACGCGCGTGTGACTCATGCCAAAGTCGAGTTTTGAATTTGTTACGAGATTTACGATGAGTCGGAAATAGTTAAATGACGTTCGGTTAAAACCGTAAACGTTATTCTTTAAATTCCGAATAAATTCAAAATAATTATATTAAATTATGATAAATCTTAATAAATCTAAATCAAAATAAATCAAAAATATTATTTTTTTTAAATAAAATTTCGGTCTTCATACTTATGAGACGAGTCGGGAAAGTCAACGGAAGTCAAAGTTGACTGAAAAGTCGAGAAAAGTCGAAGATGACTTAAAAGTCAAGAAAAGTTTAGGACGACTTAAAAGTAAAGAAAAAGTCAATGACGGCTTTAAAAAGTCAAGGAAAAGTCAAAGACGACTTAAAAGTCAAGAAAAGTCAAAGATGACTAAAAACGGTCTTTTCATGGAATCACTCAAAAATTCCAAATACGAACGCGGAATTTCAAAATAAGACTCGGAACAAAAATTCCCATTTTAAAAACTTAAGTTCTACTGAAAAGTGTTAGTAAATATTTTTACTAGAAAAATTAGCATTTTTCGGGTTGTTACAAGCTAGTTAGACTTTCAATATTGTCATTTAAATACCGTCTTTAGTTAGAAATTAGTTGTCAATATTCGGATCAGAGGACTTCCCCGATCGGGTACGTGACAACCCGATCGG
>JAIUZE010023289.1:0-17474 GCA_022085475.1 Heliosperma pusillum
TCGCAAGCTCCTATTCAATTAGTAAAATAGTCTTTGTCGGGATTCTTGGAGGTCACCACCTACAAATAGATCATAAAAGATGAATAAAATTCATCTTGAGAAAGACGGAAAGTTTGAAAAGCGAGAAAGACGATGATTTTAATATCAATACGGATAGAGGAAGGTAAGAGGAGAAGAATGAGACAAACTTACGTGAATTCTAGCAAGTAACGAATGAGCTACGATGATTTTAAGATCGGAAAGTTTATGGAGGCAAGGTTTTGATCTTTTCTTAAGGAAGAAGTAAGTTGTGTTTGTGTTGAATGAAAAATAGGTTAAAGAGGGAGTGTGAGTATGTATAAGGAAAAGTCAACAAAAAGTCAAACTCGCCTTAAGACGGGATTCTCATGGAATCTCGCGGAAATTCAAAATACGAATTCGGAAATTCTAAATTCGACTCGGAACAACTAATTCTAAATTAAAACTTAAAATTACTGAAAAGTATCCGTAAAAATATTTTTACTAGAAAAATAGGGTACATTTCCGGGTGTTACAACAATTTATAGAATTCCTACTGTGAAAAGCTTTTACTGATTTTGTTTTGATTTTGACATTCCATTGTACTCAATATTTATCGTATCTTAAGATGAGTTATTCATAAAATTACTCCATACATTTTTTATACATTCATAGTGAAAAAATCAAGAGATTGATCTATTAATATGCTGCTCCAATAGAATCTATGTTAGTTTTTATATTCTTTTTTCATTTTTTTTTGATAAAATTTAAATAATGATAAATATGTAGTTGTAAGTTGTCGTAACCATTTTTATTTATTTTCAATGTGTTAGTTAACTTGGAATAGATTAATGCGAATGGTGACAAAAAAATGTGATGGAGGGAGTAAATTGTCTAATCCAATAATTACGACTTGTATTTTTCTTAGTAATGAGGAAGTAATTTTGAAGGCAATGTGGAAAAGACTTACAGGATGAAGTGTTATTTCTTCAATATTACTGTCAAAGACTCAAAGCTATCAACCATAATTGGGTGGATTTACCTATTGAACTATTTAAGAGAGTTTAATACAAAGTATGTTGTAACGGAGCGTCCCGTTACCCATTAGTTAGTTGATTTGAGTGATAAGAACAAATATAGCGAATAACAAATAAAGATGACACAAAAATATACATGGCTCACTAGTAAAATAACTTGCTACGCCCACCTCGAAGGAGAGCAAATTTCACTATTGTGGAGATAATAGTACAAAAGTACATCAGTATACATGCGCTACTAAGCGCCAAAAGTATACCCAATTCTACCAACAAATATAGTAATCTTAAAGGGACAAAAGAGACTACCCATACGAGATAAACGAGAAATGATCTTGATGCCAGCAAGATCCGAACAGACTCCTTCGATCTCCAAATTCAGAAGAACGCCAATATACTTGAGCCCCGAAAAAACTGGAGCTTCCTCTCTGGAAGGAATCTCACAAATCGACTCTCATAAAATTGTGGTCACAAATATTATCTCCACCTCCTTCATTAATCTCGACTAATATTAGTGTCTTTATATAGATTTATTCCACCCTAAAATAAGAGACCAAGACTAATTAGGAGACTATTAGGAAATTTATTAATAACTTCCTAAAACCATACATACATCAACGTAAAAAGCTTTCCATTACCCACACAAATATGTAGAACTTGGGCACTAATTACCTAAATTATAATGGCCTTAGTCAAAAGAGTCAAAGACCAAGAATATTGTACCAATTATTGTTAAACCCCACGTAGTGCAACATGTTACGTAGAACAATATTAGCATCAAGAGGTGCGTGCAACTAGCACTTGATCCGAGTTACTAATGCACTTTTATTTTTGGCATAGCTAAATCCGTCATCAACACAAATTCACAACAGCGTTCATAATATCAATTATTGTTGTTGCTCATTCTTCAACTCATCTAATGTTTTCATATACTCAACCTAAGTGTGGGTCGATAATGGAAAGAGATGGTTGACATGGTATCTTTAAATTTTATACTCCTTATATGATTTTTCTTTTTTAAATTAATATACATCTCCTCTTACTTAAGAAAATATAATTGTAATCACTACATCAAGTGTATCGGTTATTCTAAATTTATCGCATTAAATCCCAATTTCAACTTTATGCATTTCAATACAAGTTATGAGTTTGGAATGAGTGAAACTCATACCTTGTGTTTTGTTCAAACATTTTTAAGTATGAGGTATAATTGTATAAGTTAGAATGTAAAATCTCATGTCAATTGACAAACTATAACGTTTAGAACTATCTTGAATTGATCTTGACACCATTACGGGAGGTGTCATACCAAGAAAAAGATATTGTGTCTTTAGAAGAACCGTCCTGCTTACATCTAAAGGAAGTGGACAAAAACGGAATACTATAATGGCTTAGGGTGTAAGGAGGATGGTCCTACCGGAGGACACAAGTATTTTTCGTTGTACCAGTTACCCCTTGTAATACATCAAATTAAATACAACATCGCTACCCCAATTATTTTTTACGATAAGCCTTGCTAGTATGTATTGACCCGCCTTAAGTTTGGTATTTCCTAGGCGATAAGTGGGGTGATTTGCTAGTATTTATTGACCCGCCTTAAGTTCAAGACGGATGATGCCTTTCTTTAATGAGAATTTGCGATAAATTTGTAAGGTGACCATGATTTGGTTGTAGTGAAGCATCCTTATACATTTGATATATAGGTGTATTGAGTAATTTTTTGGCTGTATATTTGTTCAGTAAGTAGATTATACATCTGATAAACTACCACCAGTTGTGTAGTTTTCGAGCTTTATGATAATGTTTTTTAATTTATTTTTTAAAGATTATGAGTTTTAATATAAAGTTGCTGAGTAAGTTCACTTAATAGTTATAAGCTCATTTAAATTTTAGTTTTGATAGCAAAAAATTAAAATTTAACCTATAAACTCTAAAAAGCTCAAAAAAATAGTTATAAGCTCAAATACAAATTAGATGTGAGATAATAATTCTGATGTATGTTCCTTTTTTTACATATATGTTTAAGTAAGAGTCTAAGATCAAGTTGTACCAATAAATTCGTGTAGATCTGCAAACAAGTAGAGATAACACAAAATAATGCAACAAAGTAAATTTTTAGTAATTTAAATGATTTCGGGTACAAACTACTAGTTATTCTACTGATTCGATTTCCGCGGTTTGGATGAATAGACGGGTAAAAGAAGGGTCTTGATTTGAAGACTTCGTTCTCCTTCCTTTGATTTGATTTCTCCTCTTCAAATGACTTGCAATGGATGCTTGGCGTCGGATCGAAGAGTAGTCTTTCTCTAGATATTTCTCTTGGAATAGGTTTTTGTACAGAGGTTTTCTTTTTAGAGAGGTTTTGTTTCTCTAGTGTAGTTTTTGTGTTTTGTGTGGTGGTTCTTTTTTGTGATTAGTCCCAATATGAGTACTAAGTGGGGTATTTATAAGAAATGAGAGGCTTGGCTTTTCCATTCAATGGACTTGGTAGTCTTTTCGGCCCATGTAAGTATGTTTGACCCAGCTAGGCAAGGATGACCCGTCTTAGTGAATTTGACCCATTTCAGGGGGTTTTGTCACTTTAGGAAGCGGGTCGGATTAAAATAACTAAAATTGACTAATTTAATTTAATTTCGTCCAAATAAATTATTTTAGTTTACATTTTCTTTGACGGGTCAACATTTTGACTTTAACTTCCAACGTGACACTTATACAAGATTTACGTGCCTACAAATTGCCCCTCGAGATTCGGTCATGTCCACATTTTAAGTGTTTAGGAACGACCGGGTCTCGACTCTTTGAGTTTTGTTACTAAACTCCGTCCGGACTTAATCTTTTGTCTGCTTCTCGACTTTGATCAGATTCCGTACGCCGCGTATTGTAAATTTGTGTCAGCGTGTATCCGTCTTACGCGGACCTGGGGACTTTATTTACGTCCATATTTTACCTCCACTTTGTAATTAGGTCACTTTCCCAATTTTTTAAACAATTTGAAAAATGGAGTAATAATATGTTACGTTTCCTTTTCCCTGTTTTTCTTTGTTTGGTAAATTTTCCTTACGCGCGACACCGCCAAATAATTGGAGTGTAATAGTTTTACTAGTTTTAAACCTGTACAAAAAATGCACGGGTCGTAATATCAATCACTATCATTGGTTGCGGAAGCATATAAATTTGCGTAATAAAATTTGCAAGGCCGTGACAATATAAATAGTCATAATTGCATATCCGACGTACATATAAATTTATTTACTAATCACTAACATACGATGAAAATTATCCTACAAATGTATAAGTTAAATAAAACTTTACAAATACTCAAAAATTTCTTTGTAAACTACATTCGTTGTAGTATTGGATGTACGCTTGTTATTGTCGCAAATCAATAGCTTCAAACCTTGTTTGCTTGTGACCCTGAAGATTGCCACATAAAGTTGACCATGACTGAAAACTGGTTTTGGAAGATAAATACTCACTTGAGATAATAAGGATTGACCCTGACTTTTGTTTATGGTCATCGCAAAACAAACTGCGATGGGAAATTGTCTTCTATTGAAGCGGACTTGAATTTTATAGGAATCTGAAGGCGTAAGTGTAATGCGGGCAATATGCACTCTGTCACCCTTATGGCTACCAGTTAAAACAGTACAACTAATTACGCGAGTTCCTAAATCGGTCACTATTAATCTAGTCCCATTGCATAAGCCTCGTGACTGATCAATATTTCTAAGCAGCATAACCATAGGACCGATTTTCAACCTTAATTCATGGTTAGGGAGGCTAGAACATTTAATACTGTTAAGGAATTCTTTGGAAAAAAGGCTAGGCTCACCATTGGTTGTATCATCTTTACTGACCTCATCAGAGCTTAAGTAAAGTCTCGCTGGCTCATCATCAATAAGAGTTAACACATAGTCATTTACATCTTCAACTATTTCGTGAGTCGGTGCAAGTATTGCCCTTTGTTGAAGATAATTTGGGTCCCATAACCTTCTTCGAATAGCAGGATAAGTGATATCTACTATGGAGGCAATGGGATCTGTCACGTTTTGAAAAAGTACCTCGTCGGGGAACTCTATGTCAACCTCACCATCATTTGCACCACCAGCCAACCCATCTCCAATTTCCAGAATCCACTCCGGATATTTCCTTATCTCATCTAGATTAATGTCTGCACTTCCGGCTTCTAAGCGCATATTTCTAGTCAATTTAAGCACCTGAAATTGGCGACACATCGTAAATGGGTTAAAGGAGATAAAAACTTAATTGAATAGAGTTTTATTAACCTTTTGAATTCAAGTTTTGAACATACCTTACATGATCTCCACAAATATGACGAACAAAGAGAAGCATGCACAACGTCAGCTCTACTACCTTTAGGAACAACTGCTAATGTTTGGCGAAAATCGCCACCAAAAACGACCACTTTACCGCCAAATGGCAGTGTTGCATTACGCGCATCTACAACACGCATAACGTCTTTTAAACTTTTATCAAGAGCCTCAAAGCTATGTTTATGAGTCATCGGCGCTTCGTCCCATATAATGAGTTTCGCTCTTATCAAGAGTTCTGTTAAATCACTGCCAGGTTTAATTCTTAGGCAAGTGGAGTTCTCATCCACACTGATCGGAATGCCAAATCTTGAGTGCGCAGTTCTCCCACCTGGTATCAACGTTGCTGCAATGCCGCTAGATGCAACAGGTAAAACAATTTCACCTTCGCTTCTGAAGGCATGACACAAAGTTCGCCAGATGAATGTTTTACCAGTCCCTCCGTAGCCATACACAAAAAATACCCCGCCTTGGTTAGATGCAACAGCTTCCATAATTTGATTTTATACCGACCTCTGTTCATCGGTCATCGAAGATTGTTGAGACGCGTGTTCTGCCTGCAACAATTCTCTATCGTAGGACAACTCATCCATGACCAGCGTGTTCCCGTGACGTTGATGATGTATCGGGTTGGGGCATTCCTGGAAATCTTGCTAGACTACTCCCATTTAACTGGAGTGATGCTTCTATGTCAATCAAAGCATAATTTTTCAATTCCTCTTCGGTTAACTGTAAACCTGTGATGGTTTTTGCATTTTCATCATAACGTATTGATAAGTATTATCTGCAACGAATATAAATTAAATGAAATAAACACAGAGAAATATATTAAAGGAGTACCTCGGTTTTGAAAAATAGTACGTTGCCTGTGAAGGATATCATCCGCTAAAAAACGCCTGATTTCTCCCACACTCTTATTGGCATGGACAACGCCCCATGTAATAATAGAGTCGCAAAAAGGTTTCTAAGATAAAATCCAGATCCCCATGCGATGGCTTCCTCTATCGCGTCAATGTACTCTTTGTCGTCGCCAATCAAGACATTTGCATAACACGCTTCTCTATACATGTCATGGAGAGTGTCGTTAACCCTTCTAATGTCCTCATAGCTTTTCGGTCCCTTTACATGGTTCAACATGGTTCTCATGAAGTATAGTTCCCCGCAAGTCGGTGGCACATGTTGCAACCTGCCTATAGCAAACTTTTTTTTTTCTAAGGGTCCACTCCCGATTATCTTTATTCCACACAAATTTAGTCGGGAACTGACAGTACAATAACTCTTTTGCTACCTGCAAATCTTCCTTTTCACTACTATTAATTTTCATCCAAGACAAAAACTTTGACTCTCCCATCGATGATTTACCTAACACCTCGTCAATAGAATCTTCATCATCGAACACAACACTCTGTTCGCCTGGAAGGTGAAACTGCAACCTTTCGACGGGGGGAGTCCTATGGTGAATGTCAAATGAAAATATCCTCCAGACAGACTCAGATGCTGAAAGGTACCTACAATCGTAGTATCGTTTTATCTCATCCATCTGTCTAGGATCTTGGTCATTACGGCTTCTATAGGAAGACTGCACCATCACCCGATCAGATCCCTTATTTATGTACTTGAAAAGATACTTGATAGCTTGAGACTGGTTACACCATTCCACGTTGATATGTGCACGATATATAAACAATAATTGCGGGTTATATGGAACAAAAGATCCATTATCTAGTGCCACTCCGTCTTTATATATTGTTGGTCCTGTGGCACGTCTCATATATACAGGATAACCGTCTTTGTCGATAGTTGTTCTATCAGTACACTTCTTGGGAAACAGTTTTGAGCATTTAGAACCAACCATGCACAGTGATTCCAGTCTTCCAGCCCCACACGGTCCGTGAATCATGTGTGTACAAATGACCTCATGTAAAACAGGATTCTCAACAGGATCGGGAATCTCCGCGGAAATGATTTTATCGATATCTGCGGCTTTAGGGAACTTGTCTTCTCGACGTAGGAACAATAGTATATGAGCATGTGGAAGGCCACGCTTCTGAAATTCAATAGTATATACCACTGTGATATAATTACGCAAACATTTTAGAGTACATACTACGACATGATAAAATATGAACAATTGGTAAGCCGAAAGATGAAATGATGAGTACCTGCTTTTGCCCTGCCAAAGATATGACGCTCTTTTAAATCAGTCATCAACTCGTCGAGCTTAATCTTGAATACGCGACTCAATATCTCAGGACGGTCCTGAGATTTGAGGCCCTTTTTACTAACAAACCGCGTGATTTCTGGCCACTTAGGATTACACGTAAACGTGATAAATAGATCTGGATATCCGAACCACCTACAAATGGTCATAGTATCAAGGTAGTTAAATTTCATGTATGACTCACCTCCCACAAAAGAAGACGGAACAATATAACGACTGCCGACAAAAGATGGTTGAACCTCTCCGCGTTCTACGACGCTTGAAAGATTATTGTGATTTTCCACGCGAAGCTGATCTTGGTTAAGGCGGATAAACAACAGTCTATGATTTTCAATTGATGTCAACCCGTCGACACAAAACTCCTAAAAAAGCTTACAGGCTAATAAAATTGTTGGAAACTCAATAGACAATGGTCTATCCTGTATACGAAATGCAAACCACTCTCTCAGTGTTAATCTTTCACGTGGATTTTTGGATTTGCTATTCCCAATATAAGCTTCAGCGTGAAGGATTCCCAATCGATAACCATCTTCCCCGCAAGGAAACAATAAAGGGTAATGGAGGGCCATGTATGACGGGTGTAGCTCAGATATACGTTGTAAAGTCCCGCATTTTGTTCGTATAATAATATCTCGTGGTTCCATGTTTGGACCTAAATCACCCTCAATCAATGCTGCGACCTCTGAAGCTGTTGGACGATTATATGTTCTACCGTCTCTATATCTTCTTGAAATGAGTCTGATACTCACCTCAACGTCTTCATCAGAAGACAGTCTATCCCTAGCCATTCGAAACGATTGTGCAACTGGATTGTTTTCATCGACCATATTTTTCAGAAAATTTATGAGCTCATCGTTAAATTGTTGTGGATTATCGTTGCTGCATTCGAAGGAAATTAATAATAAGGTGTTTGTAAAAAAGGCAATGGGCAATCTAAATAGCAGAAGTTCATTATTTTCAAAAATGAGTCAAACTGAATATTCTAAAATAGTTGTCTCGTATATCATATACCTGATTGCGTTTTTTCTATTTTCAACTTCTTCTTCTGTGTCATATATGTATAACTGACAAAACTTAGGCATTGTTCCAGCCATTGGCAATAAACTTCCTATTCGGTGAATGTTTTGGCCTCCCAGTCTGAAAGTGTATGGACCTCGACCTTGATTGATGGAGTGATCAATCTTGCCACCCAATGACGTGAAGGAAAACATCCCGTTATAAGCTCAAATATTCTCAATAAAATGCTTACTAAAGCGATGTTGCCTAGTTAGTAGAGACTTTAGGATTTCTGGCGGTTCCTTAGTGTAGGGAAGTACAACTTTGCCATCAGAGCAACATAATGAGAACTTAGGCCATCTAGTACCCCTTGTTTTTTCTTTTCTTTCCTGAAACCATAGACGCGCTCTACATTTTCCGCACTCGTAATCCGGATCTCCAATATCCCAGTATCCTTCGAGAACTGGGGAAAAAACGTCACCGCATTAACGGAAGAGTAGAATATTTGATTGGAATAAGTATTTAAATGAAGTTTTCATACATATATTATCAGTAGCAGTAAATTAAATGACCTTCGTTTATCACTTGCAAGGATTGATTTTGTCGACTCCCAGAACATTCTCCTTGTGAGAGAAATGATCTCATTCTACGCCCACTGATTAAACCACTAAACTCATCATAAGATTCACCAAATGCTGAACATAAATCTCTTACTAATTGCTCCACGACATCTGGTGAAATATCAATACCTAAGTAGTCATTTTATAAAAACCAGAGTTAGGGTAAAAATACTTAGTAAATGTAGTTATATAGAAATTGGTAAGTAACTAATAAATAAAAATTAAATCACCATCATCAATCAATTGGGAGGAGTGAGTTTGTTGGTTCAAGGAACAATCTCTACGGGCCGCAAATGGCCTATTTTCACGTCCGTTGGTTTCTTGACCTTCAGGCATTGAAGGTATAAGTTCGTCATACGATTCGCCAAAGGTTGAACATAAATCTCTTACTAATCGTTCGACTACATCCGGTGGATTATCGCTACCTGTGTAGTAATGCAATAAATACCAATTTGGAGTTTAAAACTTATTTTTGGTATGTTTAATAATTTATTTATAATAAAATACGTTTTATGTACCTATAGTTGTGGAAGTACCTGACGTGGTACAATTAGATTGCTGATGACATATATTAATAGATGCAGATGATGTCACTCGTCTTTGTTGTCGACTCGTTAAAGCTTATTTATACGAAACAAATAAAGTGTTAATAGTAATATTTGTTTGAACAATTTAGTATTATTAAAATTTAATTTATAACAAAAATTATGCACAAATACGATAAAGTGTTAATAATAACCTTTGTTTTAACAATTTTTATAGATTAAACTATTAATGACAAATAACTATAACAAATTTAATTCATTAAAATTGCAAATTTTTAAATAAATCATTAATGTGAATTTAGGGGTCGAATTATACCGTATAATTAGACCGTCCAAAATTAGCCCGAATTATACCATATTCAGTTGGGCCCAAGTATATTTCTTTGGTCCGATTTAAGCAATTGTTGAAGCAGGTATTGAGAAAATTGTTGGTCCGATTTATACAATTGTTGGGCCAAGTATTGAGTTAGGTCCATTATGCAACAAACCCTAGAACCCTAGCACTATATAAACTCAACTTTTTACTACATTTATTACACCACACTCCTATTTACATGCCTCCCTCCTCCTCTAGTCCTCTCTCTCAACAACAGCCTGCCTCCCTCCCTCATCTCTTTTTTCATCCACTCATAACCATTCGGTTCTCATTTCACCCACCGTGTCACCAACGACTCACCTACACTCTATAAATCCGCCTCTATTCGGTCCTCTATTTGCATGGTTGTCGTACCGCCGGCATGGGTCATGTGTTCCTGCTTGTCCTTTGATTCGGATTCGAATTTTTATGGTATGAAACTTCACCTTCCTTTGATTTATTTCTGTTTTTTAGATAAATTACTTCGTTCTTTGTAGTTGGCGTTTTTATAACTCAACTTTTCGTTAGATAAATAAATTGTTTCTTCATTTTTATTTGATTATTTGATTAATTTCGTTAATATTGATTGATGGTTTCTTTAAATTCGAATATTATGTATTTTTCTCCTAAAATATGTACAACGAATCTCAGATCTGTCAATATTTGTCTATAAATCCGCCTCCCTCCTCTCTCTTTAAATTATGTGCAAATATTCGAATTTATATGGTAATTTTCATTAATGTTTTAGACTTTTCTTTAGTGTATAGTGTAGCTCTTGTCATTACTGTCCTTTTTTTTTTTTACAAAAATGTTAATTATAAATGTTGTAAGTAGAGTATGTCTCATTGTTGTCGCATTTTTCATACACATAGTTTTCACTTTTTATCTGTAAATCATCTAATACATCAATAGTTTATCCTCGTTTTTTGTAATTTATTTGTATGGAATATGGTATTTTTATATTCATGATTACGCTTTTGTATAGAATCCCATATAAATATGTAATAATAGAAGAGAATACTGTATTTTATACTGTATTTTATACTGTATTTTTATACTGTATTTTTATACTGTATATTAATAATGTATTTTATACTGTATTTTTATACTGTATTTTGAATTTTCAGGTCGCTTCATTTTACTTACAAATGTTGAAGATTATAAAGCTAAGTATATTTCACTGGTTTCCTTTTCCTTGGATTTCTAGTGCACTTGATCATAATATAGCCCTAATAATATGCATATTTTTTTGTAGGTGATTTTTAGACAGTAAAATAGTTATGGCATTATAAGAAGATTATGTAAAACAACTAATCAAAGATAAGTATCTTGACTGGTTTTCTAACTTTTGTGAATTAATGTTATTGCATTCTTCATGTGTTTAATCATATGTAATCATAACTAAGTTGTTAATCATGTGTTTAAAATGCTAAAACACTTACTTGTATTATTCTGACTGCTATTGCTTTTTCTCTTTTCTCCTGTCTTTGAACTTTCTCCCCTTTCCATTGTGTATCAAGACTCTGTAGTTATTTTTTGAAATTAAGGTTTTGGTTTATGATGGTAACTTAAACTGAGAATTATGTAATCTGATTTTTGTTCTCTATATAGCTATTTATTTATACTATGTAGATTTGATGCGGTCTGCAATGGTAGTTACTAATTTGTGTAAGTTACGTTAGTGGTTAATAGTAGTGGCTGATATTTAGGAACATGATTTATTTATTTGTGTTATTATTTTTTTCTCCCTATTTTTACAAATTTTCATAATTAAGGTTGGAATGTTGGTTATGTATAGGTCGTGGGTAGTTTATTCCATGGTTACCGGATTCGCTGAGTACCCTAGCGATCGCGAATCGTAAAAAGCGAACTCTATCATGTTGCTTACTAAATATACATATAACACACATTCTATAAGAGCGAATCACCAATCTGGTAACCATGGTTTATTCTCTAATAAACTACTATTACAGGCTACTATAATAAAGTTTTGTAATAAATTTGAGTTTATTTCTTTTATATATTTTAAGTTTAATGCTTATGTATTTCTTATCAATTATGTTATCAAAAGTTGTGTGGTCCGGTGCTTTTAAAATGCGTAATATAGTTGTTGTATCCTTCTCTATAATTCATTGCAATTGAATTACGATGCATGTCTTTATTGTAATTGCCACCGTGTTACGAAAATTAAAGAGTTTCAATTATAACATAATGTTTAAACTTCATCCAACAAATACAATTAAAATCCAACAAAAAAAGATTTATTGAAATACAAACATCGTTCTTAAACTTAAAACTTGCGCCAAACTAAGTTAAAACTAATCATATGAAATAACACCTAATGACTAATATTATAGTAAGGACTGAATTTATGTCAACATCTTCAACTTTTTTGGCTACATATTTTTGGATTGCTTGTGCTTTGTTGTGACTTGTAGTCCAGCTTGACTTTCATTGCGTTTGTTGCTGTGATTTTCTTCTTTTGATTGTTTGGTTGATGGCTCACTTGTTATTCCGCTGATATCCTGTTTAAACGTATTTAAATAGCAAGACCAATTTCCATAAACAAAAATTTGATGATAAATTAATGTTTTGTACCTCTTGTGATATATTTGTTGTTGTTTGATATGTGATTTCATTAGGGAAAATCAATTTGCCAGTTCCCTCATCAAAGTTGTCATTGATCTCCTGATTACATGACATAATTTCTCAAAAGTTTACTTTTTGATTTTAATTAATTTGAACAACTTATTTTTAATTTTACTGTATGTATTTAGTGCCTTTATGGACTTGTTTTGCTGTTTCCATTCATCAATAACATTTTTGTTGTCGGTATAATCAACAACTTTGTAGCATGTTGTGTTTAATTCCAAGTTGTATCTTCGATGAACCTCGAGTTTTAGCACATACTCCTTCTCTAGGAAGGACGTCAATTCTTTTGGAACACCATGCTTGTCTCCATTCTACACAAATTAACATGTAATATATATATATATATATATATATATATATATATATATGATTTTAAAATGGCTAAATTATATTCTGGCTTGTATTATGTAATATGTACCTTCTTTAGTGATTCGATACATTCCAATGGTGTCTTGTTGATTCTCTTTCTTACTTGTTCATCACTCATCATTATTTGTGCATGATTTCCATTGGTATCTTCAATCAAGAACCTTACTTTAAATCTGAAAAATTACAGATTCATTTTAGCTTATGTACTCAAGTAATTAATTTGCCAATAAATATAAACTAACCTTGTCTCCCTATCATGTTCCCCGTTTCCATATGCGTTACAATATTTTTTTCTGGCAATACCATTTTCCATCATCTTTCCTTCCGACCCTCTTTGAACAAATCTTGCACACATTTTTGAACCACTTGTAGGTTTCATCAATTTCTGTTATGTATGCTATAGTGACAAATTTTCCAGCCTAATATGAATAAATTTGGTTAGTAATGTGTAGATGGATAAAATGTTACAAAGGATATAATCTTTTGTTTTATTTTACCTTCCAATCATTGATGATTTGTGATAGGGGTTTGCAAATGCCATCAGTTATGGTTCTGTTTTCATCTGAAATTATTCCCTTCTTTGCTGAATGTGTTCCAGAAATCCTGCAGATTTAATCTTCTTATATAATAATGAATTCTATAATAAATAAAGTAAAAACAATGTTTTTGATGTAAGTACTTTTACCTTGCTCTAAATTCCTCCACCTCTTTAATGTTTGGATTAATATATATCTTTGAAGTATTTGTCTTAGTAGCCAATCTAACTTCCCCATCTGTATATTTATTTGGCAATGAATTATTAGGGTAAATCAATATTTCTTAAACATTTAGAGAATTAAAAAATTACATAGTGACTTTTGAAACTGAAACTTGAATAAGTAAATGCACCATACCTATGGTAACTATCCTTTGAACACATTGTAGTGCCACTATCGGTTTTTCAATCCTGAAGTAATTTTCTCGTGCAATTTTTGTTGCTTCGACAACATAAGGACCCTATAGCCAAAATGGTAGTTGTTCTTGGCTGCAATAGGTATGCTGTTAAATTATATTGCAAGCTTCCATTTTACATTTAAATGTGATCGTGCTTGTCGCGAGCCCGATACAAAGATAAATTACCCAGACTAGGCTAATAACAAATTAATGTAATTAGGGAAGTAGGGGTCGTTCCTCAGGGAGATGGTGTTTCCTATAAAATGTGAAATGTCTCACAATTGGGTCTTATCTAATGAATATCTCGGTTTTGGGAATTTAATTTCTAAACTACTACAAGGCATAAACGAAAACGAAATAAAAGCAAATGGAAATGAAAACAATAAAGCAAGTGATGAATTAACAATGATGAAAAACATCTAGGGAAGTAGGTTCACACATGTAGATTGATATATTGATGCAATTGGATATGGAACATGCAAATAATTCATTGTGAGTTCGTAAGAATGATGTGTTCGTTACAATCATAGATCAGATGGTCTAGCAGGCTTTTAGGCAATTTACTAGGTCTTAATCCACCATGTCATGCTTTGTCTATTCAATTCACGTATCTCTGCCTTGGAAAAGAATTCCATTTTAGTCAATGATTTTCGGCCAGAAATCGTTAACTATCGTTATCGTCCAAACATGCATAGACACAAAGTTTTAAAGGCACAATTTCTTTTATCCAATTATCATCTTTTAATTAACCTAACATGGCTACCCTACACCATAGAAAGGTGACTACTCACTCATGGCGATGTCTAAATCTAAGATGATATTAACAATGAAAACTAGGATAGACATGTTTTAAGACTCTGTATATGGCGATAATAACGACGCTAAAATGACAATCTAATGAAACGAAATGACAATTATAACGATACTAAATGAATCTAAGATAACATAGATAGAAAATAACAATCAAATAGAAAACATAAAGACATTTAACAAAAGCTAAGATAGGAATACCTAAATGCCGATCAACAATGAAAGTGATAACAATAATAGAAATCCCCTGCATAGAATAATCGTTCCTTGAATTACAACGCTTGAACCCAACAAAGTAGATTACAAAGATTGAAATTCTTATTGATCTAAACTAAGGTTTTGATGTAGAAAGGACAGAAATACACTAAGAACTAAAGATGAAAAAGAAGAAGAAAATGAGAGAAGAGAGACTAGTTCTCCCTCCTCCTAATCTAGGGAGAAATGTAAGAAGAGAAGAGATTATTGTAAAGAGGATGTGAGATGTGAGATGTGAGACATGTGTTGAGAAGAGTGGCTGGAGCATCCTTTATATAGCATTAGGGTTTCGTGGGGAAGGAGTCGAGCATTGAACATATAGGACAAAAGGAGGAAGTTGAAGCAATTTGCTCGAAGCAGCAAAGATCCCCGATCGGGTACACACTTACCCGATTGGGTAAGTTGTCATCTGGGTCCTTTGACTCTCGTTTCATCTCCCCTTGCATATGACTTGACTTCCAACATCCCCCTTGACCTCTTGAGTCGGGTTTGTTGATAGGGTTTGATGCAAAACGATGAATTCTTCGCCTAACTGGTTGATCTTCCGACAACTGCGAAACTGTCTTTTACTTCTCCTCTCTTTTGAATTAGTGAACTTTCTTGAAATGCCTTTCACTTGGTCAAGCTTGCTTCTTAAAATCGTCGGGTTCTAGGCAAATGCTCGGAAATATAGAAAAAGAGCGTAGAAACGTCACTTTCCCTACAAAACAGGTTAGAACATAGGAATTCGCCTAGAAGACGATATTAGCTCATAAAATGGCTTAACAAAGCACAAATGACATACAAAACCGAGCTAAAATGGGGGTTAAAATCATACAAATATTCACTTATCAAAATGCCACATGTAATTTAATCATATATTAAATAAAATTGAATTTCAGTTGGTTCGTATCTAATTTAATACCTTTGGTCGGTTACATCTAGTTTTGTGCTCCATATGTCGTTGTTTGCTAGAAGTGCATGACATTCCTCGACGTTTGCAATAACATCTGATTATTTGAAACCAATGAAATAAGAATCCGAGTCTTATAAGTCAAATATATTTGTACGTTATATAACAAAATTATTTTTGCAAGAGTTATATAGAATACCTATCAAATCTCGTCCATCCAAATTGTTGTCTATGATATCTTTGAAGCTAACAAATTTGAATCCATAAGTTGGCATTGATTAGATTTCAATCTCCTCCACTGTTGTTCTTGTTCCAAATCGTAATCGACAATCATGTGATGTTGCTACGTGTCTTCCCTTGTTATAAATAGATTGAAATTTTGATACCTTGTAAGAATGTCCATACTTTATTTTATTTTCAAATGTTTTCAACAAATGTTTTCGAATAGTTGCTTGAATAACATTGTGCTGAAAAATGTAAAGAAATAGGTATCAATTAGAAATAGATATATATATATATATATATATATATATATATATATATATATATATATATATATATATATAGGTTCTTATGAGTCCACCATTTTTGTTGAGTCCATGAGTCCTCATCCTAGCCATTGGATGAGGGAGATGGATGGATGAGATTGTAGAGACAAAAACACACTTAACACTAATCAATTATCTATGCACTAATTAATTAACTTTCTCTCTCTAGCCTTTAGTTAATCACTTTTGAGCACTTTTGAATTTCTGAGATTTGTGAGTGTAACTTCAGCCCATATTTGTGAAACTTCAAACTAAAATATGATTTCGACTATATAAATTTGAATTTATGAAACTTCAAGGCAAGTTTATGTGATTTTAGACTTTTTATGAGTATAACTTCAGTCATTACGAGTGTCACTCCAACCAATATTTATGTAACTTCAAACTAAAATGTGATTTCGACTACATAAATTTGAATTTATGAAACTTCAAGACAAGTTTATGTGATTTTAGCCATTTTATGAGTGTAACTTCAGTCACTACGAGTGTAACTTCAACCATTATTTGTGTAACTTCAAGCTAAAATGTGATTTCGACTAAATAAATTTGAATTTATGTAACTTTAAGAAAATTTTATGTGATTTTAGCCTTTTCTGATTGTAACTTCAACCATTATTTGTGTTACTTCAAGCTAAAATATGATTTCGACGGTACAAATTTGAATTTTTGTAACTTTAGACAATTTATATGGTTTGAACCTTTTTATGAGTGTAACTCCAGTTTTTACAAGTGTAACTTCAAACCGTATTTGTGTAACTTTAATTTTAAGACATATGTATGTAACTTTAAAACATGTTTAGGTAACTTTAGCCATTTGAAAATTTTAATTGAAATTGATTTAACTTTAAGGCATATTTTGGTAACTTTAGTTCTTACTAATATAACTTCAGTTCTTAATTGTACAACTTCAAGCATA
>JAIUZE010023292.1:0-20076 GCA_022085475.1 Heliosperma pusillum
CTAGTTCAAAATTTGTTTTAATGCAAAGACTCGAGCATTTCTACATTTGACCTCCCTCAAGAATTATCTAAATGATCCCAAGACTCAATTATCTGTAAATTGATAAGCCAACCTCTTGGCTAATTCTACCTTTAGAATTCTTGGTCGATAAATTTCTGTAAATTCTATCTTTAGTCCATCATAATCACGAGAAACTCTTCGGACTATAATGTTGAGATAAAATAGGTCAACACACAATACCTACAAATTCATCATGTTATCGTCTTAACTATTCATCAGAATTTTTCTTTTTCTCTTCTCCTCTGTCCGGCCGTTCCACTAGGGTAGTAGAAGGAGGAGTCTTTTCTCCTTTTAACCCTCTTGTTATTAGGTTTTTGACCTAGTTACCATAAGAGAATAATAGGAGATATTTTCTATTATTTTATCTCTTATTAACCAAAATTTAAGAGAAGAAAAAGACTATTTTCTCCTTCCTTTTTCGGTTATATTAGCATGTAATATAATATATACGTCAACTAAAAATATCCGTATATTTATAATTCGGTAATTAAATATAACATATTATGTTTAATTACGAATTAACAATTTAATTTGTTTAAGCTTATATTAAATACATTGATTAAATATAACGGTTTATATTCAATTACGAATTATATTTAATTCGTCTCAGCTAATATTATTTTATCGTTATTAAATAATCGTATCATCATTACATTGACTAACATTTTAGTCATATACATCGACTAACCTTTTAGTCATATAATAAGGCATCACTATATTCAAGTGTCTCGTTAGCTCTCGCATTGGGGCCTGGGTTTGGCGGTATTGGCTCAGTCAAGTACTTGAGCTTACCGTCAGCAATGGCAGCATTCCGTAATGCCGCCTCCCAGTCCGCAAAGTTGGACCCGTCATTCTTCAGTCGCGTGGACTGATTCACGTGGTCCATAAAAGCTTTAAGCCAGGATTCGCGCGCGAGCGTGGCACTTGGCATAGGGATATCAGTATTTCCAGCCATTTGTTATATGCAGTATTATCAATATGAACGAGTTCTACACTGAAAAAGAAGAAAAACATAATAAGCATACTCATCGATTTGAATTTAAGTCTAGTGCAAAATTTTTTTTAATGCAAAGACTCGAGCATTTATACAATTGACCTCCCTCAAGAATTATCTAAATGATCCCAAGACTTGGCTAATTCTACCTTTAGAATTCTTGGTCGATAAATTTCTGTAAATTCTATCTTTAGTCCATCATAATCACGAGAAACTCTTTGGACTATAATGTTGAGATAAAATAGGTCAACACACACTACTTACCTAACGTAGAAGGGGTCATATGGAGAGTAAGGTCCTATATGCCTACCGACGAAGAAGGGATTCATAGTAGTTTGGCCTATAAAGACTAGTCTCAATTTTAGGTTTAGAGGAAGATCCCACCAATTTAATTTTAATTCAATTTTAAGTGAACTAAAATCTAGCATGCGAGAATGAATACACTAAAATGATGGCTTAAATTCGAGTGACATCTTTATGTCCATGATAACTAACATTCAAACTATATGAGTCAATTTTCATGCATTTTAGTAGTAGGTGGTTTGGTTTAGGCGGAAAATGATGCACTAACTATCATGTGATGAAAAAGTAACAAGAACAGAAAAACATAAAAATATTACAAAGTCCTAGTGCGGCCTATCTACCAAAATGAACAAAATACAACTTTGGAATCCAACCCATTTGGACCCGAGAAGCTTGTCTTGATGTTCCATCTTGGTCCATGTAGCGGGAGTGAGCAATCCGATCTCCATCTTTAGTCTTCTCAAAATACATTTAATAAATTAAAAAAATATAAACCTATTTACATTTAATTTAAAAAACATAATTTAATGAAAAATAAAATGGAGATTCGAGATCTCAAAATTACATCAAAGATCATGTTTCCATCATTACAAAAACATGATCAACTAAGGCCACACTAGGTAATACAAATTACAACCGATTGCAAAAATACGTAAATTAAACCATTCAACCATTCATTCAACAAGATAAAATGCATCAATTATAAATTAATAATTCAAGACATAATTCTTTAATTATGAAGAGTAATTTATCCAAACCACCTTTTAAAATGATCAAAATTATGTGACAATTCCTTAATTAATCACAATAACCCCAACCAAACATAATCCAATTTTAGTTCATATTCTTTAACATGAATTAATACAACATTATTTTAAACCTCTTTAAAATAATTGGGTATCCAATTATTGTGAACTTCTTCACAACAATAAACGAAACATTATCATTATAATGAATAAAAACAAAAAACTTTCGACCAAAAATAAAAAGGAAACAGATTTTTTTTTCTTTTTTTTTTGCAGCCACGTTTATTTTAAAAAACACAATTTATTTTATGTTACTAATATTTTCAAGATCGGTACAAATTATCAACATCTAATCATTATTAAACAACGATACAAACTAGATGATTCAATTTAACAATTTAAAATAAATATCTAAATCAATGAATACCGAAAAATATATAGCGATGAACATTCAAATCGATTTCCATTTACATTTTAATTTAATCTTTATTAAATCAAAACAACTACAAATTCATCATGTTATCGTCTTAACTATTTAAAACAACAATTATAATGAATCAAAATGGAAAAACAAGGCAAAAAAAAAATTTCCTTTTTTTTTTTTTATACGGATGAACAGTACAGACGAAAATTTTTTTTTTTTTTTTTTCTCGGCAGAAATAAAAAAAAAACAAAAAAAATAATGATTCTAATCTTATATTTCATCAATTATGAAAACATATAAAATAATTTCGTAGCCCTTTGCTCTGATACCACTTGTAGGAAATATCGGTATATTTCGTCATTAAATTACGGATTATAACGAAACTATAGTATATGAATTACGAGTCATAAATGAATTACATGATATAAAATTATAGGAATTTAGAATTAACCTTTGGTCCTAGCAAATTTGGCCTATGAACAATATCGAAATCAATATTCTCCTAATTGTTGCACCCAAGATGCTCCGAGATATGCCTTGCTTGTGATAGAATTTTAGAGAAAAGTTACTGCTAATTTTTCTTTTGTGATGATGAATAATTGAGAGAATTAGAGAGAAAAATCAGAATTTTTCTTTTTCTCTTCTCCTCTGTCCGGCCGTTCCACTAGGGTAGTAGAAGGAGGAGTCTTTTCTCCTTTTAACCCTCTTGTTATTAGGTTTTTGACCTAGTTACCATAAGAGAATAATAGGAGATATTTTCTCTTATTTTATCTCTTATTAACCGAAATTTAAGAGAAGAAAAAGACTATTTTCTCCTTCCTTTTTCGGTTATATTAGCATGTAATATAATATATACGTCAACTAAAAATATCCGTATATTTATAATTCGGTAATTAAATATAACATATTATGTTTAATTACGAATTAACAATTTAATTTGTTTAAGCTTATATTAAATACATTGATTAAATATAACGGTTTATATTCAATTACGAATTATATTTAATTCGTCTCAGCTAATATTATTTTATCGTTATTAAATAATCGTATCATCATTACATTGACTAACATTTTAGTCATATACATCGACTAACTTTTTAGTCATATAATAAGGCATCACTATATTCAAGTGTCTCGTTAGCTCTCGCATTGGGGCCTGGGTTTGGCGGTATTGGCTCAGTCAAGTACTTGAGCTTACCGTCAGCAATGGCAGCATTCCGTAATGCCGCCTCCCAGTCCGCAAAGTTGGACCCGTCATTCTTCAGTCGCGTGGACTGATTCATGTGGTCCATAAAAGCTTTAAGCCAGGATTCGCGCGCGAGCGTGGCACTTGGCATAGGGATATCAGTATTTCCAGCCATTTGTTATATGCAGTATTATCAATATGAACGAGGTCTACACTGAAAAAGAAGAAAAACATAATAAGCATACTCATCGATTTGAATTTAAGTCTAGTGCAAAATTTGTTTTAATGCAAAGACTCGAGCATTTATACAATTGACCTCCCTCAAGAATTATATAAATGATCCCAAGACTCAATTATTTGTAAATTGATAAGCCAACCTCTTGGCTAATTCTACCTTTTAGAATTCTTGGTCGATAAATTTCTGTAAATTCTATCTTTAGTCCATCATAATCACGAGAAACTCTTCGGACTATAATGTTGAGATAAAATAGGTCAACACACACTACTTACCCAACGTAGAAGGGGTCATATGGAGAGTAAGGTCCTATATGCCTACCGACGAAGAAGGGATTCATAGTAGTTTGGCCTATAAAGACTAGTCTAAATTTTAGGTTTAGAGGAAGATCCCATCAATTTTATTTTAATTCAATTTTAAGTGAACTAATATCTAGCATGCGAGAATGAATAAACTAAAATGATGGCTTAAATTCGAGTGACATCTTTATGTCCATGATAACTAACATTCAAACTATATGAGTCAATTTTCATGCATTTTAGTAGTAGGTGGTTTGGTTTAGGCGGAAAATGATGCACTAACTATCATGTGATGAAAAAGTAACAAGAACAGAAAAACATAAAAATATTACAAAGTCCTAGTGCGGCCTATCTACCAAAATGAACAAAATACAACTTTGGAATCCAACCCATTTGGACCCGAGAAGCTTGTCTTGATGTTCCATCTTGGTCCATGTAGCGGGAGTGAGAATTCCGATCATCATCTTTAGTCTTCTCAAAATACATTTAATAAATTAAAAAAATATAAACCTATTTACATTTAATTTAAAAAACATAATTTAATGAAAATTAAAATGGAGATTCGAGATCTCAAAATTACATCAAAGATCATGTTTCCATCATTACGAAAACATGATCAACTAAGGCCACACTAGGTAATACAAATTACAACCGATTGCAAAAATACGTAAATACGTAAAAATACGTAAATACAAAAATACGCAAAAATACGTAAATCATTACGAAAATATGATCAACTAAGGCCCCTCGGTTCTTTCTTCTGATGATGGGGTTGAGTTTGTTTATTGGTCTTTGTCTTTGCTTGATTGTTTATTATCTTTGGGCCTTCGCACCGTGAAATCTATTCCTCCTAAGTGTCGGCTTGGGTTTTCTCGGGTTTTGAAGGGGGTTTTGGATGATGTGGCTGACTCTCCTGGTGACCTTTCCTGCTGGGTTCGTATGCTTGTGTTGCCTCTTTTTCTGCTTAAGACCTTCGTTCCTCGGAGTAATCTTGAGTGTAAGACTGCTATTAGGCGACAGCGTCAGGAAGAGAGTATTACCAAGGCTATTCTCGCTTGGGGGGTGCCTAGAGGTGGTTTGCAGCTTTTGCGGGAGTGTTTGAATGAGGTTCCTCCCTCGTTTCATGTGGAGGAGGATCTGGATTTGAGTGAGCTTAACCTCCGCCAATGTCGGCGGAAGATTTGTGATGGCCACTATACTGCAGTTGTTAGGGTGCTTTCTTCCTCTGGCGTCGCCCCCTACTCTGATGCCACTCTTGGGGCTTTGCGAGAGAAGCACCCAGTCGCCCAATCTCCTTCCTTGCCTTCTTTGCCTATGGATCATCATTCTCTTGTTGCCTCTTCGGCTGTGGTTTTAGATATGATTCATAGTTTCCCGAGTGACACTTCTTGTGGGAGGGATGGGTTTCGTGCCCAACACCTTATGGACTGCTTGAGTGGCGCTACTGTGGCTATCTCTGATGATCTGATCGCTTCTATTACTAGGGTGGTCAATCTTTTTCTTGAGGGCAAATGTCCACTAGCTCTTGGTGAGTACATTGCCAGCGCTCCGCTCACGCTGCTTGTTAAACCTGGTGGTGGTGTTCGTCCTATTGCTGTTGGCACTGTCTGGAGACGTCTTGTTTCCAAGGTAGGTGCTTGTTTGGTTGTTCCTTCTTTGTGTTCTTATTTTGCTGGTCTTCAGTTTGGGGTTGGGGTATCCGGTGGAGGAGAGGCAGTCTTGCATGCCTTGAATCGGTTCATTGAGGCTCGTGGTGGGGATGTGGGGCTTTCTATGTTGCTGGTTGATTTCCAGAATGCTTTCAACCTTGTTGATCGTGTTACCATGCTTCTGGAAGTTCGCTGTCGTTGACCGATTCTTTCCCGTTGGGTGGAGTTCTGTTACTCTCGTCCGGCCCGTCTCTTTTATGGGGAACATTGTTTGTGGTCTTGTCAGGGAGTCCAGCAGGGTGATCCTTTGGGCCCCTTGCTTTTCGCTTTGGTTTTGCATCCCTTGGTGTGCAAGATACATGACTCTTTTGATTTGAGTTTAAAGGCTTGGTACTTGGATGATGGCACCATTGTTGGGGATACTTTAGAGGTGGGGAAGGTGTTGGATTTGATTATGGCAGATGGTCCTCAGTTTGGTCTCCATCTTAATGTCGCTAAGACTGAGGTTTTTTGGCCTACTGAGGATCCCCTGAGTCGACTTCCTGGTGTTTTCCCTCCTTCTATTGCCCGACCTTTGCGTGGTGTCTCTATTTTAGGTGGGCCTGTCAGTACTTGCCCTAGTTTTGGCTGTGAGCTTGTAGCAAAGAGAGTGACTAAGATCATCGAGCTTATGGATTTGGTTGCTAGGATTGAGGACCCGCAATGTGAGTTGCTTCTGCTTCGAGCTTGTACTGGTATTTATAAGCTCTACTTTACCCTCCGTACATGTTCGCCGAGAGTCTTTGGGTCTGTCCATCTTCGTTTTGATGCAGCACTTTGATAAGTGAATATTTGTATGGTTTTAACCCCCAATTTAGCTCGGTTTTGTATGTCATTTGTGCTTTGTTAAGCCACTTTATGAGCTAATATCGTCTTCTAGGCGAATTCCTATGTTCTAACATGTTTTGTAGGGAAAGTGACGTTTCTACACCCTTTTTCTATATTTCCGAGCATTTGCCTAGAACCCAACGATTTGAAGATGCAGGCTTGACCAAGTGAAAGGCATTTCAAGAAGGTTCACTAATTCAAAAGAGAGAAGAAGCAAAGACAGTTTCGTAATTGTCGGAAGATCAATCAATTAGGCGGAAGAATTCATCGCTTTACATCAAACCCTATCAACAAACCCGATTGAAGAGGTCAAGGGGGATGATGGGAGTCAAGTCAAAGCAAAGGAAGATGAAACGACAGTCAAAGGACCTGGAATACAACTTACCCGATCGGGTAAGTGGTGTACCCGATCGGGTAAGTGTGCTGCTTCGAGATAAATGCTTCAACTTCCTACTTTTGTCCTATATGTTCAATGCTCGACCTCTTCTCCACGAAACCCTAATGCTATATATAGATGCTCCAACCCCTCTTCTCAAACACACCTCTTCACAATCCTTTTCTCTTCTCTTCTTACATTTCTCCTTAGATTAGGAGGAGGGGGAACTAGCCTCCCTTCTCTCATTTTCTTCTTCTTTAGTCTTTAGTTCTTAGTTTATTTCTGTCCTTTAGCTTAGATCAAGAAGAATTTCAATCTTTGTAATCTACTTTGTTGGGTTCAAGTGTTGTAATTCAAGGATCGTTTATTATGTGCAAGGATTTTCTATTATTGTTCTCATTATCGTCATTGATCGTCATATAGGTACTTCTATTCTATCCTTTGGTTATTGCCCTTTATTGTTTTCCATTTGATTGTTATTCTCTTTACATATTGTTTTAGATTCATTTTAGTGTCGTTATAATTGTAATTTCATTTCTTAGATTATCAATTAGCGTCGTTATTATCGCCATATAAAGAGTCAAAATCAAATAAACATGTCAATCCTAGTTCTTGTTGATATCATCTTAGATTCAAACATTATCATGAGTGAGTAGTCACCTTTCTAGGGTGTAGGGTAGCCATGTTAGATTGATTAAAAGATGATAATTGGATAAAAGAAATTGTGCCTTTAAAACGTTGTGTCTATGCATGTTTGGATTGTAACGATAGTTAACGACTTCTGGCCGGAAATCATCGACTAAAATGGAATTCTTTTCCAAGGTAGAGATACGCGAATTGAATAGACAAAGCATGACATGGTAGATTAAGACCTAGTAAATCGCCTAAAAGCCTGCTAAACCATCTGATCTATGATTGTAATGAACACATCATTCTTACGAACTCACAATGAATTATTTGCATGTTCCAAATCCAATTTCATCAATATGTCAATCTACATGTGTGAACCTACTTCCCTAGATGCTTTTCATTACTTGCTTTATTGTTTTCATTTGTTTTTATTTTGTTTTCATTTATGCTTTATATTAGTTTAGATATCAAAATCCCAAAACCCAGATATTCTTTAGATAAGACCAAATTGCGAGACATTTCACATTCTATAGGAAACACCATCTCCCTGAGGATCGACCCCTACTTCCCTAATTACATTAATTTGTTATTAGCCTAGTCTGGGTAATTTATCTTTGTATCAGGCTCGCAACAAGCACGATCAAATTTTGGCGCCGTTGCCGGGAAGCACGGTTTAATTTTCCTTTTTCTTGTGATTTTTATCGCAATTAGTTTTATCTAGTCTTTAGGAACCGAAATTCCTTTAGACCTCTCTTGATTTTTCATCTTAGCTTTCCAATCTTATGCCGAGATCTTCTAGACTAGGGACCCCTATTCCTTTAGACCCCGAACTAGAAAGAACTCTGCGTAGGAAATTAAAGCTATTCAACGAAATTTCAAAAGCTTCTGATATTTCAAGTTTAGATCGTATTCGTGAGAAATACTCGGATATCTTACCTAATCTTGAAGGAGAAGAAGATCCATTCTCATCTCCACTTCCAAAAACCAATCAAATTTCAAACAACACTCCATCTTCATCTTCACAAAAATGGTTCGACTTTCAGACCATTCCAAACCCACCGCAGAAACACTTCCAAGGGGTATTGCTACACCCCAAATCGAAGCCCAAAACTTTGAAATAAAACCTGCCTTCATTAACCTTATAGAAAGAAGCCAATTTAGTGGCAATGCCACAGAAGATCCCAACCTTCACATCCAAAACTTATGTGACTATTGCTCCACTATTAGACAAATTGGAGTCACCCAAGGGCAAATTAGAGAGATGCTCTTCTCATTTTCTTTGAGGGGTAAGGCAAAGTTGTGGATACATAGCCTTGATAAGGTTACATTAGGTATCACCGATTAGGAGAGTTTAGCTCTTGCCTTCTACCAAAAGTACTTTCCTCCAGAAAAGACCGCTTTATTGAGAAGTCAGATCACTCGTTTCCAACAAGAGGATGATGAGAGCCTATATGAAGCCTAGGAGAGGTACAAGGACTTGCAAAGGGAGTGTCCTCATCATGGGATAGATCCATGGCCCCTTGCCATCAAATTCTATAATGGGTGTTATATAGAGTCCCGTCGTATCCTGGATTCTGCTAACAATGGAAGATTTGATCAAATCAATGTTGAAAATGCTCACACTACCATTGAATCCATGGCAATTCACGATTCTCAATATAGAAATTCCCGCTCCATACCATCGAAATCTAAGCAAGAGGACCCCACTTTGACACTTTTACAAGCTCAAGTAGCCCTTCTCACACAAAAGCTAGAACAAATTCAATCCTTTACATCTCAACAGAGTGACAATGGTGTAAGTAAAATTGAAGCCATGATGCTGCAATTGGCTCAAAGGCAAGACACCATGATAGCTCAATTCCAAGAGAGCGATCAAGCTAAGGATGCCGCCATCAAATTGTTGGAAGCTAAAATTTCCCAATTGCCTCTTCTAATACCCACCAAGAGCAAGGGCAGCTGCCTTCACAATGTTACCAACCTCACGAAACTGTAAATGCCATTTCCTCGAGAAGTGGTAAGCATAATGATGAGCCCGTGGTTGTTGATATTGAAGATGAGGTGCCCATGTCAAAAAGAAAAGAGCCCGCGATTCCTATTGAGATCAAAGTCCCATTTCCCCAAAGATTAGCCAAGCACAAGGAGGAGGCAAAGTATGGTAAGTTCCTTGACGTCGTCAAGAATTTAAATGTAACAGTCCCATTCATTGAATTGCTTACCCAAGTTCCTTCTTATTCCAAGTTTATGAAGGAAGTCCTCAAAAAGAAGAGATCCTTCAATGAGACTAAGACCATAGCTTTCACTGAAGAGTGTAGTACACTCTTGAAAATAAGTCTCCACCAAAACTCAAGGACCCTGGTAGTTACTCCATCCCTTGCATTATAGGCACATATACCATTAATAAGGCCCTTTGCGACCTAGGTGCTAGTGTAAGTGTCATGCCCTTTTCTATGTTTGAAAAACTTAACATGGGTGCTTTGAAATGCACTAATATTACTTTGCAAATGGCGGACCGTTCTCTAAAACAACCTATGGGTGTTTTAGAAGATGTGCCCGTCAAAGTTGGTAAGTTTTTCATTCCCGTTGACTTTCTAGTACTTGACATGGCCGAGGACTCTCAAATCCCAATCATTTTGGGAAGACCCTTTTTGCACACCACTGGTGCAGTTTTTGATGTCAAGAATGGGAAGTTGACATTAGAGATAGGAGATGACAAGGTGACCTTTAGTAAAAATTCCACCGTTAGGAGTCCCGTGTTAGAAGACTCATGTTATGTGCTTAATGTTGATGACTCTTCTATTGTTTCTTCTATGCCTCGATCCTTACTGACGGATCCGTTGGAGGCACAGGTTAGTGTTGATTCTCTTGCAGGTGAGCATACTAAAAGCACTACTGCTAAAAGTGCTAGAAGGGGCTATTCCCGGAAAAGCTTGGAATGGATGGAGAATGTAAAGAACGCTATGAAGATGAGCTTGGATGATAGTGAGCTTAAAGATAAAGGATGATTTCAAAGAAAGAAATGGAGTCTAGCAAGACTTTTAAATTGCGCTTCTCGGGAGGCAACCCGTGTTCCTTTTCTTTTTGCATTTTTATTTTTGTATTCCCTTTTTCATTGTTAGGATTTATTTTGCAGATGAAAGAGTTTTTGAAGAATCTATAAAGACCTTCCTTGTCAAGTCCAAAAGACTAGCTTGGGGGAGTCCGCGCTGACTAGTAAGCTTCACTCTTCTTTCATTTTTCCTTTTCCCCATTAAGCATCTCATTGCATATTTTGTCTTTGTGCTCACATTGAGGACAATGTGATGTTTAGCTTGGGGGAGGGATTGCATTTTCCCATTTTGCATTTTAGTTGATCATTTTTCAAATTTTGAATAAAAGAAAGAGAAGATTTTTGAGAAAATTTAAAAATTTCTGAACACAATTGAATGCTTTTCATGCTTTGCTTGCTTGTTTACTATGCTATCATGTTACATTTCCCAAACTTAGAGCTTTCAAAAGATAATGATTCAATATTTCATTGAATTTTGCATACATGGGGAAGTCTTGTACACAGTAGGCATGGAATGAATCTATAGATGAGTACGCTTGATCTTGACATTTGGCAAACTACATATATTGTAAGGTAGAACCTCCTTAGACTGGTACATCTATACCCAGTCTCATTTAGGTGTGTGTAGTTCTCCTTGTGATATGTGTCATGTCAAAACGCATAAGTAGGTTCTCATTTCATTTCTATAAGCATTGCATTCATGATTCACTATGATTTGAAGCCTTTTTCACTTTGAATTGCACCTCAAAATTAGCCTCTTCATACAAATGCTTCACAAAATAATAGCTACATATAAAAACTGCCTACCTTTTGAGCTAGTAGCTAGACTATGGTGTATGGGTGCTCTTTTGAGAAGATTTGTTTCTTAATGAGAAAGTGAATTTGGAGAACGAAAATATTGAAGAAGTGATGTTCAAAAGAAAAGAAAAGAAAATACAAAATGATGAGAAAATCAAAAAAGAAAAAAATCGAAAAGAAAAAGAAATAAAAATAAGAAGTTATGAGTATCTCCTTAAAATGTCAAGTCAATATTCAGAAGGAGTTTACCCTTGTGTTTCGTGTGTAATAAGCCAATCCGTTACTTCTGGCTTCGTTTTTTGTCTTTTGGAAATTAACCGAAAGTTTGGATCGCGTATTCATTTAGCATTGGTCAGTTGCTAGCTCATTCTAACCTTCACATTACCATAACTGTTTGTCCACCTTTCACCCATTTCCCAAAGCCTTCTTCATATTCTTTTTCCGGCATCTTTTCTATGTGCATTGTGATCTTTGACTTGTGTTTTGAATTGTTTACCATATTAGACTGCGGACACATTTTCATAAGTCGTAGATAGGTGAGTATCTCAAAAACGTTTACATATAAAGAAATCACCTTTTACATGCAATGAGTGTTCGAGTGTGCCGTGACAGTCCATTTGTCAAAAGATCATGCAAGAGCCAAAAATTCTGTAGTGAAATTCTTTGTGCTACGCCGTTATGTAAATCTCAGCCATGTTTATGTATCATTCTTGCCCACGTTGTTTTTGGGTTATGATTCATTATGTTTCCAAAGTTTTACGTTGAGATTTGTTTCTTGATGGTGTAGTAGCCAATGCTTGCAACCTTGTCCTGGTATTGTTTGTTATGTTTGCTTGAGGACAAGCAAAGGTTTAGCTTGGGGGAGTTTGATAAGTGCATATTTGTATGGTTTTAACCCCCAATTTAGCTCGGTTTTGTATGTCATTTGTGCTTTGTTAAGCCACTTTATGAGCTAATATCGTCTTCTAGGCGAATTCCTATGTTCTAACATGTTTTGTAGAGAAAGTGAAATTTTTACGCCCTTTTTCTATATTTCCGAGCATTTGCCTCGAACCCGACGATTTTAAGATGCAAGCTTGACCAAGTGAAAGGCATTTCAAGAAGGTTCACTAATTCAAAAGAGAGAAGAAGCAAAGACAGTTTCGTAGTTGTCGGAAGATCAATCAATTAGGCGGAAGAATTCATCGCTTTACATCAAACCCTATCAACAAACCCGATTGAAGAGGTCAAGAGGGATGATGGGAGTCAAGTCAAAGCAAAGGAAGATTAAACAACAGTCAAAGGACCTGGAATACAACTTACCCGATCAGGTAAGTGGTGTACCTGATCGGTAAGTGTGCTGCTTCGAGAAAAATGCTTCAACTTCCTTCTTTTGTCCTATATGTTCAATGCTCGACCTCTTCTCCATGAAACCCTAATGCTATATATAGATGCTCCATCCCCTCTTCTCAAACACACCTCTTCACAATCCTTTTCTCTTCTCTTCTTACATTTCTCCTTAGATTAGGAGGAGGGGGAACTAGCCTCCCTTCTCTCATTTTCTTCTTCTTTAGTCTTTAGTTCTTAGTTTATTTCTGTCCTTTAGCTTAGATCAAGAAGAATTTCAATCTTTGTAATCTACTTTGTTGGGTTCAAGTGTTGTAATTCAAGGATCGTTTATTATGTGCAAGGATTTTCTATTATTGTTCTCATTATCGTCATTGATCGTCATATAAGTACTTCTATTCTATCCTTTGGTTATTGCCCTTTATTGTTTTCCATTTGATTGTTATTCTCTTTACATATTGTCTTAGATTCATTTTAGTGTCGTTATGATTGTAATTTCATTTCTTAGATTATCAATTAGCGTCGTTATTATCGCCATATAAAGAGTCAAAATCAAATAAAAATGTCAATCCTAGTTCTTGTTGATATCATCTTAGATTCAAACATTATCATGAGTGAGTAGTCACCTTTCTAGGGTGTAGGGTAGCCATGTTAGATTGATTAAAAGATGATAATTGTATAAAAGAAATTGTGCCTTTAAAACGTTGTGTCTATGCATGTTTGGATTATAACGATAGTTAAACGACTTCTGGCCGGAAATCATCGACTAAAATGGAATTCTTTTCCAAGGTAGAGATACGCGAATTGAATAGACAAAGCATGACATGGTAGATTAAGACCTAGTAAATCGCCTAAAAAGCCTGCTAGACCATCTGATCTATGATTGTAATGAACACATTAATCTTACGAACTCACAATGAATTATTTGCATATCCTAAATCAAATTTCATCAATATGTCAATCTACATGTGTGAACCTACTTCCCTAGATGCTTTTCATTACTTGCTTTATTGTTTTCATTTGTTTTTATTTTGTTTTCATTTATGCTTTATATTAGTTTAGATATCAAAATCCCAAAACCCAGATATTCGTTAGATAAGACCAAATTGCGAGACATTTCACATTCTATAGGAAACACCATCTCCCTGAGGATCGACCCCTACTTCCCTAATTACATTAATTTGTTATTAGCCTAGTCTGGGTAATTTATCTTTGTATCGGGCTCGCGACAAGCACGATCACACTTCGTTCTAGCTTGGAACGCATTGTCACCGCGTCTGGGCTAGGTTTTCGGGATTGGCAGTGGCGCCTTGCCACTTTCCCTTTTCATCTTGGTGGGCTCGGTGTTTATGCTGCGGGGGATGTTTTGTACTATTCTTTTTTGGCGTCCCGTTTGCAGTCTGCCGATTTGCAAGCTAAGTTACTACGGCCTTCTGGTATTGTGGATGCTGGTCTTACTTTTGATGATGCCTTGCAGGTGTTTTCGGAGACTACAGGTTCTACTTTATTACGTGATCCTAGTGAAATTGCTGCCCCTAAACTTATGAAAAAATTGGCAGATATATATTTTGCGAGGATTGCTGCTACTGCAGAATCTGTTTACTCTTTGACACCGCGTCAGCTTGCATTGTGGAAGTCCCAGCATGGTGCCCACTCCTCTGATTGGTTGCGTGCGGTTCCTATCTCTGGGTTAGGTCAGACTATGAACGGGAGGACTTACCGTAGTGTGCTGGGATATCGTCTGGGTATTTTTTTATTCGTGGTATCTAGGCCTTGTTCTGCTTGCTCTCGGGCTTTTGCTGATGATATTTATGGGGACCACGCTGTTTCTTGTACTGGCACTGTGGGTGTTAAGCATCAGCATAACCTCGTCCGTGACACCTTATTCGACATCTGCTATAGATCTGGTATTTCTACGGGTAGGGAGGTGGATATCGGTTTAGTTGACGGATAGGGCGGCTCTCTCCGTCCTGCGGATTTGCTGTTCTATTCTTGGGACAGAGGACGTGACGTTTGTGTTGATTTGACTGGGTCATCTCCCTTGACACAGACTGGGATGGCTGATTTTGTGCCTGGACGGGTTGTTACTGATGTTGCGCAGCGCAAGTGTGCTAAGTATAGGGATTTGTGCGGGGCTGCTGGTTACGGTTTCCTACCCTTCTCTTTCTCTTCGCTTGGGGAGTTAGGTTCGGATGCTGTTGACGTGCTTAAGCGGATCCAGAAATTCTCGGTATCTCAGGATGCTGGGGCTCGGGTGGCCGCTTATATCTTTACTAGACTTAGTTTTTATATAGCTAAGGGGGTGGGGGCCCAGATTGTCTCTCGGCTCCCCACCAATTTCTTGTAAACTTTTCATTTTATTTTAATGAAAGCTGCGCGCATCTTATAATAAAAAAAAAAAATAAAAAAAAAATAATAATAATAATAATAATAATAATAATAATTGAACTCTGTTGGAGCAATAGACAGAAGGCCAAGCACCATTGGAAATCTGGCTGGCATAGGAGCTGCATTGCAGCTGTTTGCTACAAAGTATGGGAGGAAAGAAATGCTAGGATCTTTGGGGGAAAGGAAAGAACAATTCAGCAAAACTTGGAGAGCATCAAGTTCACTATAAGTTCTAGAATTTTGAGAAAAGGTAAGAAACAACACTATAATCAATTAGTGAATAGTTTCAATATGCTCTAACTTGTTCTTTTGCTTAGTGGTGAATCCTGATGCTGAGAGATTGAGTAATGCTAAGGGTAATGTGGCTCCTATCCATATCTCTCCAGATCTTGCTCCTGGCTTGGGTAATGGAGACAGGAATGCGGGGAAGAAATGGTCTGACGTTGTCAAACCCAAAACCCAAGTGTTGGAGTAGGTGTCCTCCACAATAGTGCGCCACATAATTAATCTCATTAAGGAATATAATTGGGATATTTATTGACTATATATGCATGATTAGTCAGTTGATTAACGTAAATCAATAACGGTTGGCTGACTAGAGTTTGACATTATTGTCGTATGACGGCGGTGATCAACTGATCCCTTTCGGTCACACCTATGGGATGAAATCCAAATAGTAACTAATTATTTGTATATGATACAGTTGATTAGTCCACTACATATATTTGATATGTACGAGAGTTAATTGTTAGAAATTGAGTTAAGAACTCAAATTCGATTAAGTTTATTTTTCAGTTATGCGATAACTGACTAATAAATTTATATCTTATTTTAATATGACTAAATAAGATCTAACTTAGTAATTAATCGTTAAATTACTAAATTAGTTGATGTTTTGAGATAGAGGTAATTAGTTAATTATATTTACAAGGAGTTGTAAAATAAATTAACTGAGCATTGTAGGACCCATTATATATTGATATAATGATAAAATATCACTTAAATGTTAAGTACATATTGTTTATTAATTTGTGTCATATAATTGTTATATGATCAAATTAACAGTTAATTATATTAGATAATTAAACATATGATTAATAAGTATTTGTGGGACAAATATCAAAAATCAAAATGGACCAAAATGAGCCTAAAGTGGCCGGTCATGGTAGTAGTAGTAGTGATGATAATTGTTCTTGTTTATGCAAACAAGCAACCTTATGATAATGACATATTATGCATTCCAAAATCATTACATACACTACCATACTCTCCTACATTGCATGTGAATAAAATACCAAAAATAAGAGGCCATATTGACTAGGAGGTCCGGCCATTGTGTCTATAAAATGGACAATGGTTGTTCATTTTTTCACTACTTCATTTTGTGCTTAATTCACACTTCTCTCTAAAACTCATCCTCTCACTAAAACTCTCATTATACTAATATTTACTAAGTATTACTACTGTAGTAATATATACTAATATTGATAATATTTTATCTATCTTATTATCTAGTTAATAATAAGATTAGATTATTTGGTATCATCTTGGTGCAACTTGAAGGAGGTCTTCTAATTTGGAGATTGTTCTTGGATCATCCTTGTTTATAGCTCAAGATCAATAAGAAGGAGTTCTTAGTGTGCCCATTTAATTTCCTTTTCAATGTGAGGAAATTTCTTCTTTTATATAATGTCTTTATATTTGCATGCATGTTACATAGATCATTAAACACTAAATTATCAAGTAATTTAGTAACTAATTAGAGGAGTCTAATTAAGGTCTATGGACTTTCACCAAGTTGGAATGAATTTATTCTTTAATGAGGAAAGCAAAAACTCCCTTGACATTGAGGTGGGGTTGGATGATTTTCAAGATGAACTGAATATATGGCAATATACTCTTATGGGCAATGTAATTTGTAACAACCCGAAAAGTACCCAATTTTTCTAGTAAAATTTCTTAAGGATACTTTCCAGCAAGGTTAAGTTTTTAAAATAGAATTTATTGTTTCGAGTCGTATTTTAAAATTCCGAGTTCGTATTTTGAATTTCTGAGAGATTTCATGAAAATCCCGTTTTTAGTCATCTTTGACTTTACTTGACTTTTAAGTCGTCTTTGACTTTTCTTGACTTTTTAAAGTCGTCATTGACTTTTCTTGACTTTTAAGTCGTCATAAACTTTTCTTGACTTTTAAGTCATCTTTGACTTTTCTTGACTTTTAAGTCGACTTTGACTTTCGTTGACTTTTCCCGACTCGCCTTGTAAGTTTGAAGACCGAAATTTTATTTAAAAAAAATATATTTTTAATTTATTTTTATTAAGATTTATTGGGATTTATGAAAATTTAATATAATTATTTTGAATTTATTTGGAATTAAAGAATAACTTTTACGGTTTTAACCCAAACGTCATTTAACTATTCCCGAGTCATCGTAAATCCCGAAACAAACCCGAAACCCGAGTTTGGCATGAGTCACACGCCCATGCACTTTTTCTTCCACTCACTGTAGATATTTTGAATTAATATGATTAACTAATAATAATATCTAAGATATTTATTACGTTTATCATCCGTCAACAAAAATGACGCAATCGTTTACAACAACAACCCACTCGCACATACCACAACGGCTCCCCTCTTTCCTCTAATATGCCTTGATATTTTCATTTCTTTTGATTACAATAACATAATATCTTGATAATTAGTTTAATTAACTTAATCTCTAATTATATTTAATCAATTACCGTAATATAATTATTAAACCCGAGTCAATTCCGTAATAACAATTTCAAAACCCGACTCATTATTTCTTCTATAACTACACGGCTCACACCCCCCACTTTACTCACTAACTACCTTTTCATTTTACAATAAATCAATTTAAGATCAAATTAATACTTTCTTTAATCGTTCTTCATCGTTCTTCGTCGTTCTTCATCGTTCTTCGTCGTTCTTGAGCAAAATCGTCATAAAACCTTCATTTCTTATTCAAATCCGTTCTAACTTATATTTCTAGAATCTCCTCTTCGCTCTCCATCTTCAAGTACGGTTTATTTTCAATTCCGACAAAATCGTTTTTAACACTTTAATTATGGAAAATCAAGTTTTAATTCTAACAATATTATTCTTGTCATTTCTTATAAGGGGAAGATTTTGAAGACGAGTTTGGTGACTCGTATATTTTGGGTGAAGATTAGTAGACGAGTTTTTCTTTACTTCTTATTTTGGTGCTACTTGATTTTGCTAGCTAAGGTAACGATTCCGAGTTACTCGACGAATTTAATGTTACATATCTTTTGTTCCTTTGTTTTTGTTCATGTTATTGTTATTTATGGTTTTTAGTAGTAACATGATAAGTAGTTATGATTTTTATGTTGTATGGAATTTTTAATATGTTAGTGTTCTTGACATATTTGGATGATTTATTTATAACCATGATTTTTATATGAATGATGGTTGAATTGGATGTTTAAAAATGGATGTTGTTAATAAAAATCATGTTAGAATTAATTTGGAGGGGTGGTTGTTTTGGGCCGTGTAAGGTGGTCACGGATGGGGCTGGAAAACCGGACCCAAACCAGGCGGTTCAGCCCAGTTCAGGCCGGTCCAGGCCGGTTCAGACCCGGTCTGGATTGGTCCATGATTGGTCCTTGGGTCTTGTGTCGATACTTGATTGTTTGGTTGTTGTTTTGACGGGTTTTAAATATGTTAAGCATGCGGGAAATATTAAGAAACGGTTTTTAGTAAAGTCGAATAAAACAGCCAAAACAGTCCAAACCAGGCCGTGGGCCCAGTCCAGGCCGTGTCAAATTCGGCCCAAGTCAGCCCATGAGTTTCCTCCTTGGTCTTGTGACGGTTTTTGAGTTATTGCCATTTTATCGTGTTTTGTAATATTTAGCAAGTGGGAAATGTTAATAAGTAAAATATTTAATGAAAAAGGTTTTTCATAAAATTATTATTTCTCACATGTTAGAAATTATAATACGAGATTATAGTTTAAATTGATATCCTTTAAGTCAAGCGGGTTTTAGTAAGATTTAATAATTCACATGTTAGAAGTTTTAATAAAATAACATGTAATGAATATGATGATTTATGTTCAGTCTATCTGGTAAAGACTCGTTTATTCCTAGCCGGTTTGATCAAACGGGTTTGGTCAAACTAAGATCTAGTCAGCCCCGTTTTGACGGATTTGAGGATGACCCGTCGCGGGACCCGGGTCGGGGATTTGTCTTCAAGTAAGGTTGTATTTAATTAATGAATTAGCCTTAGTAGATATGAGGCGAAATGTTATTTGAATATGATTTATATGCAATTGGTCACATGATAGGAAGTTTTTTCCGTGACGGTTTGATTGTATGATATATGTCGTGTTGACTAAGTACCCATAGAGAATTACGAGTATATGGCGTCTTGACCATTCTAATTCTAAATGAGTATCTTGGACCATGACATAGATAGGCCGTACTATCTTTAACGAGCATATGGAGTTCACAGCTTGATAGCTGTTGTGTCACGGCCTGGGGGGCTTATCTCCAAGTCGGGGCATGGCTGCCTAAGAGTTCCACTTTGGGAATGGAGCCAGCTTAAGTACTAGCCATCTCTGCTTAGGGGGTCGCCTAGTAGAGTTTCTCATGTACGGTTATGTAATGAGACAGGGAATGGGTTAGCTGTTGTCGCTAGGTCTGATCAGTCTAGGGCTAGGATGTTTCCTACCTTGTGGTATAGACTCGAGTTACAGAAGTCGA
>JAIUZE010023293.1:0-14924 GCA_022085475.1 Heliosperma pusillum
TGAACGGTTTGAATTCCTCCTCCACCCTTCTACAAAATCCTTCCTCACCTTCAGTTGATGTTGTATTATCGTCACCTGTAACTGAAACTTTAGATAATCAAGGATAGAAGTGTGTTGTTGACTGCTGTTGAGTCGTCTAAACTGTAACTCTAACTACTGTTTATGAAACTCTAACTACAAATTATGAAACCCTAACTACTATTTATGAAACTTTAGGATAAACAAGGATAGAACTGTGTGTTGATTACTGATTATGAAACTCTAACTACAAATTATGAAACTTTAGTCTATATGAAACTTTAAAGTTTTTTTTTTAACTTAAAACCTGTACATGCAACTTTAACATTTTATAATGAAACTTTTTATTTTTGTAACTTGAACTAGTCTGACTTTTCATTTCAACAGTGACTTACGTAACTATAATTCATCTTCACGTAACTTTAATCAATAAAGGTTGTAACTCTAACTACTAATTATTATACTCTAACTACAAATTACGAAACTTTAGTCTAAATGAAACTTTAAAGGTAACTTTTAGACATATACATGTAACTCTAACATTTTTAATGAAACTTTGAATTTTTGTAACTGAAATTTCTGAAATTTGAACTAGACTGACATTTCATTTCAACAGTGACTTATGTAACTATAATTTATCTTCACGTAACTTTAATCAATAAAGGATATAACTCTAAGTACTATTTATGAAACTCTTACTATTTATGAAACTGTAACTCTAACTATTATTTATGAAACTCTAACTACAAATTATGAAACTTTATTCTATATGAAACTTTAGTCTATAGCAAACAAGGAAATTAAACCGACGTCATTATACGATCCATACTACTGCAACTAATTTATTCATGTACAACTTCAACCAGTTGCTTATACAAAAAGAAATTTATCATCATCTATACCTGCATTCATTCATCATCAAATTTATCCAGTTAATAATAATCGTTCATGATGCAAAAATTTAAACTTGGTAACCCATACACAAACTTAAAAAATGAAACCATAAAAATAATTACCCACACAGTTTCGTCAACAATAAAACGATTATATTGTAAAAAAAAAACAATATAACAAATCTTAATTAAGAATAAAAAAATTACCATTGTTGAGCAGTATAATCTGCATGTCAGCCATAACAGCTCCTTTGTGATTCGAAAGACGGCCTTCAGTTGAGAGAAAAAAAAAATAAGGATGTTTAACTTTAGAGAGAGAAGTAGGTTGATTAAATGGAAAAAATTGAAGCATTAAATGGAAAATGGTTTCATCAAATGGAAAAGAATGAGTGAGTCGGGGAAAAAAAAAGGAGAAGATGAAGCATTTTTTTTGTTTTCACGTATAACACTAATCAATGAGATTCTAATTATTGTGAATTTGTCAGTATTGGGAGTACAAAAAGTAGATTGCATGTAATTAATATCTAATTTCACTATTTAATTACAAAAATCTCTAATTTAATCACAACCATCCATTTCATTTAATCTAATGTAATTAATATATATTTTATTTTTCAGGTTTTCGGCTCAAAAGGTTGTACGAGATTGTACTCAAAGTACAAAGATGAAGATGACGAGGGTTGCTCCTACTTGTTGGACAAATGCTACACCCACACAAAAAGAGGAATGGTTCAATAGCTTTAGGGTATATTTTTGTTTATATTTTGTTATATTATTATAATTTTCAATTAATAATTTATTTTACTAATACTTACCTTTTTTGTAGAAAACATTTGACTGGCCGGCGGGATTAGAGTATATTGTACGTGAAAGGTACAATGAGACATGCAGAAGACGGTTAAAGGACAACATGTATAAGGTTGTCAAGAGGAAGAAGGAGACGGAGCATATGAGAGGTATTTAATTTCTTTTGTTATTTGTATATAGTTATAATTTAATACAATTTAATCATATTTTATAATAATAATTTAAATTATAGGTAGTGCATATGAATAAATGTTTAAATATCGTGAAACCCCGGAGTTTTTGGCTAAGTCGGCCCAAGCATCAATAAATAAAAGAGGAGGAAAGAAAGATGGAGCGGCTGAGCCTTCACATCACGGAGGATCTAGATCTTTCTTGGACCTACTTTTGGGCGTAAGTTTACATGCATTTTAATCCACATTTTTGTCCATTTGAAAATCATAACTTAAATTCTTTTTATTATTAAAACATTCTTATACAAGTCTTTCTTCTTTTATAAGGGTAAGAAGAAAAAAGGTAACACACCCATGGTTTCGGAACTCTTCCTTGACACCCATTCCCGACTCCAAGACGATAGAAGATACTGGATTGAGCCGAAAGACAAGTAACTATATGTAAGTTTCAAACCATTTTTGGATTTTTACAATAAGTTCATTTTTTTTTTAATGTTTATCTTATTTTGTAGTTATTTTTAATCATAATGTTTATATTTTGTAGGATGCATTTTTGGCCGAGAAAGCAAGGCAACCAGAGAAGCCCGATAATGAGATTTGGTTCGACTTGGTTGAGGGTTTCAAGAAGGGGTCTGTGTACGGAATTAGCTGTTTTATTGCAATGTTTACTTCAAGCCCCCGCCCCCTTGCTTTTCTCTTTGGTTTTGCATCCCTTGGTGTGCAAGATCCAGGACTCTTCAACCCTTTTTTACCCTATTAAGATATTGAAGAGATTAAAGGAAAATGCTTTTTTTCCACTACAATTTTTACAATGAAGGTGACGTGTACTTGATCCCCTTTATCTCATAATTTTAGGGAACCTTGAAATTCTGGGATACTGTTTTGTTGTATTTGTCGGGGCTATTTTTCTTTAGCTCGTCTAATTGAAGACGAACATTAGCCGTCACAAGCTGAAAACGGATAAATTTCCTCTCAAAATATGCAAGTGAGAGGGCAAATGGGGGCTCCATTTATCCTTCTCACTTGCATATTGTAAAAGGGCATCATTATACATGTTCAACTTGTAACGAATAATCGCCTGCAAGATACACATTGCAGAGAAATTGACCAAATAAAAGTTACTCCATAATCTCAATCAATAATTTACATTTGCGTTATCTTTTCCTAACAAAATAAAGTAAACGTAAACAATTCAGTGGGACAGAGGGAGTATTAACTAAGGCTAAAACACTTATACTATCAAAACAATGCTTGATGTTTCACTCATTGTTCAAACACCATCCTTTTAGCTACCTCCTTTTCAAATCTTAGTATATACATATAGGTTTCTGTTTAATCACAATTACTACATTGGCTTTGTGTGCATACGAAAGTCAATAATCATGTATCCCTTATCATTAGGCTCTCGAGTCATCTTCCCGTTTCACTTAACCTCGTATCATTCCTCATTTAAATCCCATAGACAGACGTCAACGGCCATGATCATGGGTTTAATTAATCGATATGCAAAGTCATTTAGACTATTTAGTCATTTACTACCTAACTAGTGTAGACACCGTGCTAAAATACGATATTTTTAGATGTGGATATTAGAGAGATCAGATTAACAATAAAAATACGGGAATTTAATTCTATTATGAATTTATTCATAAAATATATTATTAACAATGTTAATTTTAAGAGTTACTAAAGATTAGTTTCAACACTTTATCTATATTTTTTTATAATTAATGTAACTTTAAATAATATAAAAATATATAAATTTATAATCTTAAGAAATGTACACAACAAATAAAAATACGCGAAAAGTTTTAATATGCTATGCGGCAACATATATAGCACTAAAAATTATATATTATAATAATACTATGAGTAAAAAAAATATAGCAATCAATTAAATATTGTAAGAATATATAATTTGGTTTCTGCTTCAATCTTATTTCACACGTAGACATATAATAACATACTAAAATAACATAACCTTATGGTTGGCCCAATTTCTATAAGATAGCCAACTAATAGAGGCCTAATCCATGCAAAAGAAATTGAGCGGAAAAGTTTAGAATTGATTTGTTCTTTTAGTTATAAGAGGTTGAGTATAACATAATTAATCGTATATAAAATAACTTTAATTTACTTTTTCTTTTTGGTGGAAGCCTAACTCTTCCTCTCAATGGTCCGCACGGGGCGAGATTAGCAACATCCAATAAAAGTACAGATACATGCAAAATGATTTGAAACTTTAAGTTAAGAAAGGTGATATTTAAGAGAAATAACATATAAAAATGATTCTATTCGAGATAATGAACCATCCATTATTTACTTTTAGGATAATGGAAAGAATCGTAACTCTAAATATGGATCCACAAACACGGAGTTTAATAATGCACGCATCAAATGTAAATTATTATATGAACTCCGAAATAATGCATACATCAATGCATCATACATGGTAAATTCGTGAATTGGGCCGGGGAACGTTAAGACAAATATATTGCATACAAAATAAAATTTAAAATCTAAATATAGAGTCCTGATTTTTCAGTACACATTTTACTCATCTTAGTACATTATTGACAATTATATCCCTCTCATTTTCCCTCTCTAACCTCTTTCTAATATTTTCTCTCTAATGTCAAAACACTCCTTCATTCATCAAAAATTTGACAAAGCATACCGTCGGTGAGGGGGACGCTGCCGGTGAGCATACTGTACTACATTAAAAAAAAAGCATTGCATAAAAATATAGAAAAAACAAAGGAATTGGAATATACTACATTGACATAAAAAAAATCAACATTGTACTAAACAAGAACATATGATAATAAGAAATTAAAAACCCTAATTACATAAAACTCTAATTAAAAAGGAATAAAGAAATTAAAATACAATAAATCGTGAATTTGATTAATATTAGATTAACGTATTAAATATCTTTTCGTCATTTGAATAATCTTTCATACTTGAATTTTTTTTATGGATTTTGAAAAAGGTTCAAATTGTAGAGAGAAGGTAGGGGGAATTACTGAATTAGGTTTGATTTTTTTTTTGTGAAGGGTAGCAAATGAAAAGATTGGTGTAAAAAGTACTAAAATGAGTAAAAAAACGTACTGCGAAAATAAACTATGTAAATATAATGTCCCCTCTTGAAACAATTATTTCACTTTTTGCTATTTGTAATTATATGTCAATATTAGCTTATTTGGGTTTGTATTGGTTATTTATGGAATAAAAGAATAGTTAATGCATGCGTTTTTTTTAAATGTACCCTAAGCCCTAATAAGGGAATATGTTAATAATACTTAGAGGAAAGTTTAATAATAAATATGACAACGGAATAAAGGAATAGTTAATGTATTAAATAATTTGTCTCTTTACGAATTTTCTCTTTTACAAAGTGGACAAATAATTGTGAACGGAGGGAGTAACATAAAAAAGATCGGACATCAAAACTAGTTAATACGGAGTATATCGAAGAAAGAAGATAATATTGATCAATTCCTTCATATGATTTTAACCAAAGGCTTGTTCAAGCATACATTTTCCTTTCTCTTGATATCACTATTTGGTTGTACCCTAGCAAGTAGCTACTGGGCTTATCATTGATCGTTGCTATGAAGGTAGTACTTAAGAAGCTCTCCACAAATAGACAAAGATCGATCAGCAAAGAAGCCCACGTTGTTCGAATACCGAATGTACGAACTGATGCCGTTTGAATTGGTGATTATCACTCTAGCACGGTCGCGGCCTGGGTCGACAATTTTGCAGTTCTTAATCGGGCTCGATTTCAGCACTACGTCACAGTACTGATCTCCGTGATCGTAGCTCACTACGAACGTGAATTTTCCTTCCTTGTCTGTTACTGTCTCGAGGCTGAATACTATCCTTGTGTGTGTTTTGTCCATGCATTGTAGCTCCACTACCGCTCCTGTAATTAGTAGTCGAGTCAGGATTTGAAATGGGACGAAATAAAAAAATTGGAGCGAGTAGTAGGAAAAATGGTCGATATTTCTTGTTGCCATATTCTAAATACTGACTCTAAGGCGAGAAATAATTTAGTAAAGAACATTAAAACGATAAAAAATTCAATATTAAAATGAAGAACAAGTATGAAAGAAATGTACCGTGAATATAAGTAGTGACATTAGTTTCAAAACCACATCGACAAGTATCACAATAAACTTTACCGGTGACCTTGTAAGGTTCCGATAACTTTTCGCCTAGGGCGGTTGTTGCTAAAACGGAGACGACCGTAAACAATAGCAATGCACCACACTTAGACATTTTCACTCAAGTTATTATTTGTACTCAATTAGAGGGGAGTTTAATTTGAGACTAGTGTAGGTCAAGGAGGATGGGATTTGGTCAGTTTATATATACAAGTCTCAAGTAAGATTAGTAGGTACTCGGTAGTCCAACTCCAAGTCACATGCTTTGAAAATGGAAGGGTACTTCCTATTTAATGTCATACTGGAGTCATTTTTTTTCCATTTTTTCGATACGTGTTTTCATTTAAGTTTTTATACGAGAAAAACGGTAGATATTTACATTTTGGTAATGTTATATTCACCCCAAAACAAATCCAAAATTGGGTTAATGCATGTACGACAACTTCATGCAAATTAATCTTAATAAGTGCTTAGACGTAGATAGTTCTATATTATCTAATTCGTATAAATGTCATATTAAAATACTTCGTACTTGAGTAAAGTGTAATACGTTATATTATAGTAGGACATCTATAGACTGTTCTAACCTATATGAGCATCATTATCTAACTCGTTTACACAAAAGTCTAGTTTTGAACTTATTATCAAACCATTTCACTATGGAATCATATATCGGGTTGATCAATTGGGAAAATAAGATCATTATCCATTTAACCTCAAGTTGGATCGGATCGCTTGTGATCAACTCAACTTTGAAATTCTACCAGGTCGAAGTTTAATCGTATTCACTATTTTAAGTCGGTTAAGCTTTTGCCAGCCCTAATCGTAGGCTCGTAACCCTCTTAAATCAAACATCGGGTACCGAGGAAACTAAAATCATATTTAAGGGGTACGGAAACGGGTTGAGAAATGGACATCCATGTGCAAAGGGAGCAAAGAGCTAAAGTAATGCTCAAGTTTGACAGTCAAATTTTAATGCCAGTTATATCGGATCTACTCTTAAGTCTTAAGCCTAACTTAATTCGGTGTACAGTTTTCAGAAGCAGAAAATGAAGTACTCACAAATGACCGGGAAGGAGGGAGTATTAATTATTCGACTTGACATATTTTTATTCACAAATTCTCATGAAAGACAGCGCATATCCGTATTCAATGAAGACGGGTCGAAATTCCTCTCACAAGGAGGTTCCCCACTTGTCCTCCCACTTGCCTCATTGTGAGAGGAATTCAACCCGTCTTCATTGAAGACGGATATACGCCGTTTTCAATAAGACTTACTGATTTTTATTGGTCCAGCTCGACATTTATATTTGCCACATTTTATTTTTCTTAGTACTTTTAGTGAGTATAATTTGGCAAACAAGAAGTAATTGAGTTGGGGACTTGTGTTATGGCATTAAGTGCGTAGTAGTAAAGGTAGAGAGGTCCCGTAGACCCCAAATTTAGGTTTTTTTATCCACTTAGCATTAAAACACCAATTCTCATTTTAGATGGATTATTTTATTTTAAAGTTTAAGACAAGTTAAATTAAACGAGATTACTTTTTGATTAAATGTGACCATTTAACAATGAATGTGAACCTTTTTCTCCAAAAATAATCACATTTGACTGTAAATAGATCACATTTCTCCCGTTGAAACCTTAAGACAGAGCTCATCTTAATTAAGGGGAACTATTATAGACCCGTAATTATAAGTGAGTCTCACTATATTTACAGGTGTTTGTGTGGAAATAATTAAGTAAAAATAACGTTAAGATATCTTTGAGATCCTAATTGCACTCCTATGCTTTGTGAAACCACGCTAAATATTAAGGACTTATGCCACGGAACTACGGAAGACTGACTTATCGAAATCATTGTGATTACTTGTATATACAAGCAATTAAGTAATGATTCTAGAGCAAACACTCGTTAATATTTCATAAAGATACTTATAAATCACACGTACTAAATGTAGATACGATATTATAAGTAGAGTTCATAAATGAGCGTTGGTAACAAAGAAATTACATGCTAATTGATTGAGGGTTAATTTCCTCCATCCTTGGAAGAAAATGTTATGATACCTAAAATGAACGAAGTAACATAATTAAGATTTAAAAGATTGATTGTTGAAATTGCTTTGGTTGTGTTTGTTGTTATTGTTTCATATGAGCGTTTGTTGTTATTGCTTTAGATTTAAAAGATTGTTTCAGTCGAGTCAACAACCTCATAAAAGAGTAAGTGCGGCAAGTGGGGTATTATCCATTATCCCTTCACTTGCCCCACTTGATCTTTTGTGTGTGGACTTAATCCGTCTGAAACAATAAGACGGGTCACCCCATTTGAAGCAAGAATTTATGAAAAAAAGATAGAGACGAATAGTTAATACTAATTAGTGTAATGGCTAATAACATACCCCAACTTGCTCCGTACTCCGTCTGACTACGAAAGCATTTTTAAAATAATGCTCAAAAATAAAATATTTGTCGTTTAGGGTCGAGTTTAACAGTATTTATCAAAATGATGTCCACGTAAGCTAAGATTTTCCGAAACAAAAACACGAAGAAAACACGTCATTCCCAATAGCGTGTTTCTAGTAAGTAGTAAAATGCAAACTTACACAAATTGACTAAAAGCAAACACGTCATTAGTGATGGCGGGTTTTGTGAAAGAGACACGTCATTGAGAATAACGTGTCTATACAGTATAATTTTTTAAACCCGACACAAAACGACAAATACGGCACTTCTTGCTAAAAATGGATGGAACTCCTAATTTTTTTATTTATTTTGTGAAATCAAGTTATCTATACTCTAACAAAGGTCTCTGTTTGCATGAAGCAAAAGGTTAATTTCTGGTCAGTAGTTGTAAATTTCGATTTAGTTTTACAAAAAATTTTATTTGAGAATCAATGTTAATGGTATAAAATTTAAAACGGATACACCCGTCTTACATGAGAATTTATCTTAGTAATTTATGACGTTTGCTATATAATTTATCTTAGGTGGAGCCTTTATTTTTATTTTATTTTTAAATTTTGCTCCCAGTGGCGGATCTTGAAGATAATTTTTAGGGGGCCGAAAAGTAAATAGTCATATCTTCAAATTCTTTTAAAAAGATGATTTATACGGTTTAAAGAGTGGTTTTATAAACTAATTTCTTATATAATCACATCTTCACGCACACAAAAAAATAAATAAAAAATCATGCAACTAATATAATAATAAAATATTAATAAAGAGGAAAAAATTTAACTCACAGTCCTCATTATAGTAATGATACACTGCCTCATATTCACAATGATCTTCCCCTTTTATATAGGCACAACTACTAAGGGAGTGAATATGGATCATAAAAGCACAATACCCACGTATAATTAAATTTGGACCACACAAAAATTACCAAATAGAAAATAGGAAATAGAAAAAATTACCCGACTAATCCGAAAAAAGAAAGGGAAAGTCCATTGTGATTAGGAGGGAGTATAAGTTCAATAAAAAAAGTACTCCATACAGGAACAAATAAAATATATAGAAACTATACTAAGGCCATATTCTTTCCAGCTTAATTTCATTTCGGCTTTATTCAACATACTTTAGTTTTGTTTAATCTCTTCACAAAATTAAGTCTTACTTCAATTCCATTAATCTCTTCAGAATTGATGAGGTACCAATTTATACAAGTGATATACTAAAAATAAAAAACTCTATATATACCGTGCATGTATTGCACGGGATCTAAACTAGTTCAAATTAGTTCAGTTAAGCTCACCTCCATTTATCTCAGTTCAGCTCATTTCAGCCGAAAAGAACATTACCTAACACCAAAAAAAGTATTGAACTATCCAAACGAAACTCATAACATGAAATTTGTAATGAACACAAAAAACCGACGCTAATTGATCATATATTTCCATTAAGACATTATGAGAATTGTTTTTTTTTTAAAAATTATGAGAAGTGTTTTCAAATGCTTACAAATTTAGTCATTTATAATTACGGCCTAATGAATTGTGAATTGTGATTCCTCGGTTACTAATAAAGTTAATCTAAAAATCTATTGTATTAAAGTTACTACTTGCAACTTGAAGTACATTTGAAAGATAATTCAGAAAGTCTTACTTGTGATGAGTCGACCCGTTATAAGCTTGTGACAAGTTAAGTCCTCCTCATAAAAAACAGGTGGGAGTGCAGGTTGGGGATTCATTTATCCTCCATTTGCCTCCCCACTTGCACTTTGTGAGGAAAGGATGACCTGTCGCAAGCTTGTGATCTGTCCCAAATGAGAATTTATGAAGATAATTATAACCATTGTTTATATCACCCAAAACAAAATCACAAATTCTCATTTAAGACGGGGGTATCCGTCTTAAGCTTAAGACGGATATCATATTCTCTCACAAAATACCCATCAAAGGTGAGTGGAGAAGCACATGGGGGGTGCTCACCTTGTCCCCTCTACCCATTTCCTCTCACAAAATACCCGTCGCAAGATCCGACCCGTCACAAGCAAGACCTACTAAAACAAAATATTGCTAATTAATGTAATTTTGGAATCAATGCTGCATCATAAATCATTGTGCAAGTGGAGGGAGTGTTACCATATTATCTAAGTACTTCTTTCTATATTTTCGATGTAAAATCTAGAGTATAGTCTTACTGGGCTTTTATTGAGGGTGGGCCAGCCAGTTAAAATACAAAGGGTTTCATAAGCAATTGGGCCACAATCACGGGGAGGCCTGGGCCCGGCCCAGTGCACCGCCGCAAAAAGAGAACAGTAAATTTTCTTAGTAATAGCTTGATTTAGTATTTTAAAAAACCTGTCTAATTGTATGGATCGAAGATTATACAAATTTTAATAGCTAGAACTTTTTTTTTTTTTAATAGAATTTAATATTGTAAAACAAACTGTACCAAAAAAAAAAGTTATAAAAAAAAAAAAGGATTTAATAATTCTTCTCTTAAAAACATGCCATCTTTTCTGATTTTCTTCCTTCATTTTTTTTGGTGATAGCTAGCGAAATCTACTTAATGGGCATCTGATTGAAAATAGTTAATTTTTTAATATTTTTTATACTCTCTAAAAAATTATTGAACTATAATAATAATAAAAAAATTTAATCATAGATAAACCATCTTAAGCAAAACCTTAAGGTGATGCTTGATGCATATCTATTATATTTATATTCTATTATGGCCCCTCACTCGAAGACTCATTGGCTTGAATAGTGGTTAGTGCACATGCCCCCCATATGACCATACCATGTGCCGAGTTTCCACTTCGTGAGTTATTAGGGCTGCTAAGATTTAAACCCGTGACCTTTGTTCACACTGGCTATGATGGATAATCTTGTGTGTTATTCATTTCAAGTGCAAGGTTTATATAGTACAATGCAGTATTCCCAATTTCCATTAGGAACACAAAGACTTGAGAATACAAAGACATTGGAATTCAATGACAAGGGTATACATTGTATCCTAATATATTCTGATAATTTTTTTTGTATGGAATTATAACAATTTAACGTGGCTTGTAATCAGAAAATGAAAGCGGTTGACATAGAAAAGGAAAAAGTAGTGTGTTTATTTTAGAGGTGATCATTAACGGGCTTGGGCCGGTCATGGACGGGCCTAAGCTTGAAAATATTGTCCGGCAGGATTAATTTTGCTACTCATGCCCATTATAGCGGGTCTATTTTGATTGTCCAAGCCCGCTCATGAAAATAGGCGGGCCTATTCCGCGGGCTCATGGGCTCAAAGTTCAAACAAAAATCGATTTTTAACCTAAATAAAATTACCTACCAGTCTACCACCAAAAATAAATTAAGTTTATGGACTTTTTTTTGGGTTGGACTTCGTTTTACTTAATTTTACGTAGACAAGTAAGTAGTTTATAAATAAACAATTTTTTTTATGCTATTAAGTTTGTTAGGTAGATAAAAATAGGAAAATATATTTTTTAGCAGGCCTTAGGGGACGGCCCATGGACATTTATCTTAGTCCGTACCCGCCCATTAATTTTAGCAGGCCTATTTTTGTTGTTCGCTATCCATTACTTTAATATTTTTTTTATGACTAAGCCCGCTTTAATAGCGGGCCAAGTGGGACGAGCCAAGTGGGACGGGCCAAACGGGCCAATCCGCACTTGATCAGCTATAGTTTATTTGCAAAATTGGGAAATTGTTAATGATGACATGGGTCACTTACAATGCTTTATTTGCTCCAGATTTAATAATAGTAGGATTTAACGTGGATTATAATCAGAAATGAAAGCGGTTGAAATAGAAAAGGGAAAATTAGAGTGTTTATTTGCAAATTGGAAAATTGTTACCGATGATGTGGGTCACTCACAATTCTTTATTTGCTCTTGTTTTAGTAAGACTAGGATTTTTCATTTATGTCATCATAACACTTCACCTTCAGATCGTTCTAAAATACAATCCGGACTATTAAAAGAAATAAAATGTAATCGAGAAACACAAATTCTCATTGAAAAATGAAACATATCCGTTTTTAATGAATACGGGTCGAATTCTCTCTTTCAAGGAGCCAAGTGAAAGGGCAAGTGGAGATCAATTTAGTTCCCTACTTGCTCTCTCACTTGCCTTCTTATGAGAAAGGTTCCGATCCATCTTCATCAAAGACGGATATTTGTCGTCTTCAAAAAGACCAACTGAGAAACAAAAGCAGAAACAGAGAGGGAGCTAACTTGATTCCTAGCCAGGACGAACTCTGTCACTCTGTGAGAGACCATGTGACAAATGACAATTCGTACCATGAATGAATGATCTAAGAACCAAGGAGGAAAGGCAGACCACGTGTAGAAGGGAGTCGATATGTGGGTGATATCTCAAACAGGGTCAATCAAGCATTGTACATTGTCCTTTTCACAAGGAGATTGTACGACCGTATACGGGAAATGAAACATGCAGGAAAGGCCTCCTTGATACGTTATTACCGTCTCAATTAATGATAATCAAGTTATTTAGTTATAATCTCTTTTTTATAGTCTTATATTTAACTCTCATTTAAGACGAAAACAGAATGTATAGGGAAAAGTAAAAGATTCGTCATATGTACCCATGTGAGATGATATTTGAATTATATATCGACCGATACCACTATTGTAAGGAAGACTAGTTGTTATTATAGCTACATATGTTGAGAATAATTAGGAGCATCACTACTTATTCTCCTATTATTTTGTAACTAATTATAGTTTTATTCTTTCCTATGTACATGCTAGTCAAAGATTACATTCCCATGTAATTAGGTAACTCTCTCCTTGTATTTCCTATACTCCCTCCCATCCAAACCAAATGTTACATGGGAGGGAGCACAAGTTTTAAGAAAAAATTGATAAAGGAAGGGTAGTATTGAAATGTAAGTAGGACTACTTAAATATTTAATGTTAGTTGGGTGGGTGGAGTAATGACATATTGTGTAAATATATAGGGTAGATGAGGAGTATTTGGTCTTATTTGTTACCCAAAAAGGAATGGGTAGTTTAGTTTGGATGGTCCAAATAAGGTAAGTGTAACCTTTGGTTTGGATGGGAGGTAGTATATTGTAACCCTTGTAAACATTCTGATTATCAATACAAACAATAACAATTATCATCACTTTACATGGTATCAGACGAAAGGTTCCGACTCCTTTCCAAACCCTAAATTCCCCACAAAAAACGCCCCCATCACGACATTGCCAGTCACCATGTCGTCCCATAGCATCCCCAACACCGACGAACCGAGCAACCCGCTTGTGTTTGTCAACGTGCACTCCATCGTCAAATTAGACGGTACCAATTATCCTCAATGGCGTCTTCAATTCGAGTCGCTCCTCCTTGGATATGGTCTCTTCTCCCACATCGATGGAAGTGCCCCTCCTTCAAAACTTCTCACTGAGAAAGACAAAGAACCCGTGTGACACCCTCAAATTTGCGGAAAGAAAAAAAATAATTTAAATAAATAAAAGATGAGAATACGTTTCTAACAGGTTCACTTTAGTGAAAATCGGTACATTTTAAAACCGGAACCTACTATTAAATATATTCATCATAAGAAGGTGTCTTAAATAAAAAGGTTCATAACAAAAAGGAAATAATATTATACAATAAAAGTATCTGAAACGGGAGACATGTTCCCCGTATAAATACTGAAATAAAAGAGTGTATAATAATATACAATCCTAAGAACCGAATATAGGTCCAAGGTAAATACTTCGCTCGCTAGCTCGTCAATGTACCCAAAGTATGCATCACAAACCTGCCAACCGCATTAAATATAAACACGGACGCCACAGTCAGTGGGGAGTAACTCCGAGTTCTCCCAGCCACGAAATGTCGAGTTTAATGAAACATGAATAACATAAAAGCAATGTATATGAAAAATACAAAACTTAAACATATATGATATGCTTTTCATGTTATGAAACAATTAACTAACATATAACCTATCATATGAAAGCTATCATGTGAAACCGATAATAAAATATAACAAGAGGTAGGGAAGCTGGTAGGCTAGCTCAGAGGTTACCCTGTAACGTGGCCATGATACACTCAAACCCTAATCAACACGTAATCATGTGAATCAGTTAACAATCGGTAATCCAAACTCTATCAATCTTAGCCGGCTTGCATCTCACCTTCTAAAACTCATAGAATCATACAAACATGAAGGACCAATACGTCTACAAACAGGCATAAGTTCTTAGGACAGTCAATAGTCGACTTCTGTAACTCGAAGCTATACCACAAGGTAGGAAAACATCCTAGTCCTAGACTGATCATACCTAGCGACAACAGCTATTCCATTCCCCGTCTCATGACATAACCGATACTGAGAACTCTACTAGGCGACCCCCTAAGCAAGAGATGGACTATCTTA
>JAIUZE010023294.1:0-32759 GCA_022085475.1 Heliosperma pusillum
TTAATAATGAATTAATTAAACCAAATAATAATTTAAAACTAGATTTAATGGAAAAATATTGAAGTATTGCGAAAAAATAACCGGACCCGATTACGACCCGACCCAAACCCGACCCGACCCGATGTATCATTTGACCCGAAAATGACCCGACCTGATAACGACCTGAACCCGACCCGACCCGAAAGGGTTGTCTGACCCGATATGACCCGAACCCGATATGACCCGACCCAAACCCGACCCGAGTGACCCGATTGCCACCCCTACCTAACCCTAACCCGACTGACTCGATTGCCACCTCTTAGCCTCCTAGACCCTTGTATCCCCACATCACAACTCTGTATTGCGTGAGTACATCTGAACATCTGTACCTCAACATTGTTTGTTTACACAGCGCGCAGGACACAGAAACAAAACCCACTTCGAGTTCTACTAATGCTTTTTAATCTGCTAAACAAGCTCACCTCCTCAAACACTACAATTCCCCTAAAATTACCCCCAATTTCTAGGGTTAGGGTTTTACTCCAATATGCATCATATTCCCAGCTCAAAGTCCACTGGCGCAAAGATCGACACCTCGATACTGCAATTCAACTCGACAAAAAATGGCGATTGTGTTCAAAAGTCGTCAAAGAAGTCCTCAACGAACCTAATCAAGTCATTCCATTAAGGTACTTAGAAAAACGTCGACATAGATTGAAGCTTAATGTGAAAGCTAAAACCTTTATTAATCAAAACCCTTTTTTATTTGATATTTATTATGATAGAATCAAACCCAATTCTGAACTTGTCCCATTTGTTCGTCCTAGTAATTTTCTTGCTACATTGTTGGATGATGAGAAAAGGGCTTTTGTTCAAAATGAGTTATTGATTGTTGAGAAATTGTGTAAGTTGTTGATGATGGCGAAAAATAATGTGATTAGTGTTGATAAATTGGTTCATGTTAAGCGAGATTTCGGGTTTCCGACTGATTTTTTGAGCAGCATTGTGCCCAAATACCCTGATTATTTCAGATTAGTGAGGGGTGATGAGGAGAAGTCATATTTGGAGTTGGTTTCGTGGGAGGGGAAGTTTGCGAAATCGGTGATAATGAGGAGGGCAGAGGAGGAGGAAAGCTTGACTGGGATTCGAATGCGGCCTTCGTTTGATTGGAGATTGCCTAGAGGGTTTTACATTCAGAAGGGAATGAGGGAATGGGTTAGAGATTGGATGGAATTGCCGTACATAAACCCGTATGATGATGCATCACATTTGGAGTCGGCATCACGAGAAATGGAGAAACGGATGGTTGGAGTGCTTCATGAATTGTTATCGTTGTCATTGCTTAAAAGAATTCCTGTGCCTATTATTGGGAAGTTTAGTGAGGATTTTAGGTTGTCTAATGCATTTGCAAGTGCGTTCACTCGACATTCAGGAATATTTTACATATCGTTGAAAGGTGGGATAAAGACGGCAGTTTTGAGAGAGGCGTATAAGGATGGTGTATTGGTCGATCGGGATCCATTGCTCGTGATCAAGGATAAATTTGTCGAGTTGTTGGAGGAGGGGTGGAAGGTGAGGATGGAGGAACTTCGGTTGAGAAGGGAAGCAGTTAAGAATGATATGGAATCGTTGGTGGCTAAGGATTCTGATATCCAGCTTCAGGAGAGTGATAAACAGCTTTGAAATGGTTCTCTGAGCAAAGTTGTTCAAATTTGTGTGGTCTCTTGTACACATGACCAAAATTCCGCTGAATTTCGTGTGTATTTCATTTTCCTATCGGTTGTCAAAGCTGCCAAAATATGCCTGATTTTTACGGCTATACGGGATTACCTATAAGAGTTTATGTTGATCTTGTGGCATGTAATTCCTAATACCTCGATCTCACTTTCATAAATTTATTTATACCTGCCTGTACCTTTGTCTTATGCATGCAGGTTTTTTTTTATCTGTTGACAATATGAATGTGATGCTTCTTTATGTAAATAATTAAATTGGAAGGGTAGCATATACGAATTGATCACAAGTTGGAGCCAAAGTCTAATACAAGCGAATATATGGGTCATCTAAAAGTTTCATTGAGTTCAATACCGTGTTACAACGGAGTAGAAGGAGATCTGTGTAATTGTGATTATTTTCCTTTTCTATTATTCAAAATGCTTCTACAATTGTTTTGGGATACTAATGTAAGCAACGATTGCACACTTTTTCTATTAGGTTTGGTGTTGGTGTAGCATTTTGTATTTGGTGAATATGTATAAGGTATTATTGTTGCAGAATAAGGAACTTTCATAATTATATTTGTCTCATGCATTTTATTTGCTAAGTGTGTGATTATTCTCTTCTTCTCCAGGAAGTTCTACTTAGACATTGATTAAAGCAGCGTGGCAAAGTGACAATACTCTCATGGGCAAACTGTATACAGCCGGTAATATTACTCACACAAAATGAATGCCACATTCGAAACCCCACTTAGAACTAACCTCCTTTGATAATAGTGGTATTTCTTAGTCACTCCCTTGTTCATTGTTCTTTTTATATGACTTTTCTAAGATTTCTACTTACACCTTGTGACCAACAAAAAACGCATGAATCTCTACTTATTTAAGTAGTAACTACTACTTACTTGCCTATTACTTAAACACAATGCCATTTATCTCCCTTATGTGACTTCCTTCGCAATTTTGTGTTGATGATGGAGATGAGAAGGATCGCGAGATTGCTGCTAATTGTTGCATCCGTATTCTTGATTTCCGAGTCAAACAGTCAATACTGGCTGGCTCCAGCTATTCCATTCCAACCTGTTCCAGCTCTCCGTCCTCTGTGTCTTACCCAATTTTCCCTTGTAAATTATGCATGTTCCTCGATTCGTTATTCACCTATTCCGCCTCCTCCTCCACCCCTTCCGCCGCCGCCTCCTCCTCCACCTGCTTTATCCGATGCAGAAGGTCCTTGCCCGCCAACTGATGGGCATAGGCGTAGGCGTCACCACAGACATAAGCATACTAGCTCCCCTGACCCTCAAGTAGATGAATGTTGTCGTTGGCTGAAAGAATTGGACGCTCAATGTGTGTGTGATATGCTTGTCCGTTTGCCTGTGTTCTTGGCCAAGCCAGTACACGCATACACAATCAATGTCAATTCAAATTGTTCTGTCACATACAGATGTCCTGGCCGGGTGATCATGTCTTGATGCTTAACTTTTTTTTTAGAAATTTGTTAAGGAAGTTATCTAGGTCTTTTGTTCTGGTGGAGTCGAATGAATAGTCTTTGGCTATGGTATATGATTGAATATTGCCTCACGAACTAATTTTGTTTCTTATGTGAAGTACAATAGGCCATGCGATTTTCGGCACAGTTGTGAATGTGGGTGGGTCTTCTGACTTTGTTTCTAAAACACACAGTAAATGCTCGGTGCATCCAACCCCTACATAATGTGGTCGTAGACAGAAGTCTCAGTCAATAGCATAGGATGATGTTGTTCTTGTACACCGTAGTTGGTGACTTGGTGGTGTTATTATAGGGTATTGTATCTGGTTTTTATTATCATTCAAATAATAGCTGATTTTATGCATTGTTGTCCAAGTGAAAATATCTTTGCTTGACTCATATTGATCATCATCATCATCTATTCTGTGGAGACATTTTTGCTGACTTGATAATTAAGTTCGCTGATTATGCCAAAGATGGAAGCATCACACTATCCACGTATTAATGTGTTCATTGAAAGTTGAATTTCGCAGCAATATGCTGTGCCGTTCCGTTGCCATAATAATGAAAATGCTTGTAGGGGGTCTAGGGAAATACGGGTGTTTTAGAGAAGGATGGACTCTGCCTGGGGCGCCTGGCATTCGGCTTAGTTGGAGTAGATATGGATCATATGATATAAGGGATGGTTTGATGAGTGCAAGTATAAGATGTCTTGGAGTAGGCTAGATTGTACAGACCATTTGCATTGAAACCATCCTGCAGCGCCCTTCCCGTGTCATACATGTGTGACACCCAACCTTCGAACCATATGAATTATAACTCCTAACCCACAATAGTTTAACACTTCTGCAAATAACAGAAGGTTGTGCGTTTTGTTGGAAGTTTGAGATCTCATTTTCTTTGAAGTTTGAACAGCTGATTCGCTACTTGAGGTAAGGTGAGTAGCTGTCCTCTCTGGCTAAGCTAATGCGATCTGCTACTTAGCTAGCCATGGCAAAGCTTAGGCGCTAAGCTAATCCGAGATAAATCTAATAAGCTAATCCGAGATAAATCTATTTACTTCGTACAACTCAAAACTCGATTGAAGAAACTTGAACTATACCAATCCAGTCCTAAATGATCTGACTTGGGAAAAATCATACCTAAGAATTATGATTCAAAATGGCTAATATGAAACCACACTTAAGACTAGCTAAATATAAGAGTGAACGATTTTTTAAAATAATGCTTAAAAATACAGTATTTGTCGTTTTGGGTCGGTTTTGAAAGCACTTATTAAAATGGTGTCCATGTAGGCTCGGGTTTTCAAAACTTAAGATACGGAACAAACAAACAAGCCATTACCAATGACGTGTTTCTAGTGAGTAGGAAAATGCTAACTTACATAAATGGACTAAAGCAAACACGTCACTGGAAATGACGGGTTTTGTGAAGGAAATACGTCATTCCTAATTGCGTGTCTATGCAGTTTGTTTTTTTTTTCTTGTTTTCTATATAAAAAAATGCACAAACACGCCATTTCGCCCATTCCTAATGTCTTGTTTATTCCATGTTTCGGGTTTTGGAAGTCCGAGCCTACGTAAACACCATTTTGATAAATATTTTCAAAACCGACCAAAAATAAAATACACTTTATTTTTAACCATTATTTTACAAAAATCGTTCCAGAACCATTGGCATGACCTACGGTATTCCCAACCAAACATGATGGACTAGACCCATAACTACTGAATTACTGATCCTAAGATTATCGAACAATTAAAAAGCACAGAGGGAGTCGTAATTCATTGATTATCGAACAATAATAAAAGTAGGGGTCTGTAGTAGACCTGACAGCCGACACAACAGGTAGTGTATTCGTGTAAGATCTTTCGTGTTCGTGTCATATGTAAATAGTCACGAACCCTTCAACCCAAAGCCGACTCAGTTAAATCTCGTGTCATAATTGTTTTAACCAACTTATGTAAATGGGTTATTAAACTTCAACCAAAGCCGTTGATTTCGCATCGGATTCGTGTCGTCATTTGGAGTCTTGTCATGGTGTTGATCTAGATTAGAGGTGTTTTGGTTCCGAAATGCCTCCAACCCCCCGACACATTCCCGTGAAACAAACAGGTAGTCGGTACTCCGTAGTAATAACTAATAACTACCAGAAAAGGGAAGAAGACGAGTAGAATGCACCCCAAACCACCCAACCAACTAACCATACAATAACAACAGAATCGTAGATCCGTAGAGATCACTAATAACATACTTTAAACATTTAATTAAATAAAGCTGGCAAACATAGGGGGTTTGAGCAGCTTAAGGGCAAGATCGTCATTAAGGACGGAGTTCACCGAAGACGGCGAGGACCGCCGACGCGCCACCGCGCATTGGTTGTTACTCCTCCGTCCTTCTATGGCTTTCTTCCTCCCCACTTCTTTCTCTTCTGCTCTCCGCCGCCTCGCTCTTTTCCTCCTCCTCGTTTTCGCCTTCGTCTTCCTCTACTCTCTCCCTATCGAACAGGTACTCCTCTTTCATTGCCTTTCGCTTTTATATTCTTATTAGTTAATGCCGGAATTAGGTTATGATCAACATGTTGCATTTTTCGTTAATCCAGTTTCCATACCATTTGACGAGGCAAGGGGATGGGGGAAATAGAATGGAGTTAGAATGTTTTCCGTCCAAATCTTTCCACGAGATATTTTGTTGTGCCGGCAAAAATGGATCCCTCTATTTCTTTCCTACTCCCTCCGTCCCCGTCAATTGTTGTCCACTTTCTTTTTCTGGTGGCCTAGTGAATTGTTGTCTTTTGTTTATTAAGAAGTTTTTTTATGAGTAATTTGATTACCAATGACACTATTGTCCACTTGTCATCCCCACTCCTTCCTTGGTGATTCGGTGAACTTTAGACAGATTAACGTGATGATAGGTTATCTTGAAAAATTTTAAGGGGGTAAAGGAGGTTTAAAATAGTACTCCCTCCATCCCGGCCTATTGTTTTCCTATTCCTCGGGTGTCTTAGTCAATTGTTGTTCTTTCTATATTAGGAAGGTATTCTATGAGTAATTTGACTTCCCAATGGAACTATTGTCCACTTGTCATCCACTAAATATAACCACAAATGGTCTCCTACTCTTTCCTTGTCTTTGTGCCAAAATAAAAAGACAACAATTGACCGGGACGGATGGAGTATTTTGTGTCGTAGTTAGTTATTCTTATGTGATTATGCTTAATGTTTACCATTGGATTTAAATATAACCGTATTTTATATAGTACGAGTATTTTGGAGACCTTTGATCAGGACTCATATTATACACGTTGAAGAACTCCCAAACATATGAAATGTAAATCGATTCCTCGAGATCGATTCACGATTCGTTTACGAATCCATTCGCCCTTATTCATTTTGAATTCACAAAAATCACCGAATTCACAACCAAAAACAGTGTCATTAGTAAACTATTTCGTTAGGTGGGGAATAATATGAGGCTATGAAAAATAAGAGTAAACATCGCTGATGGAACTAGAAAACAAATAAATTCGTGGAAGCCTTTATTGAATGTAATTGAAGTTGAAAAAGAAGATGAAGAACTTTTGAGTTTTTATATATTTATTTGATAAAAAGCCTGTGTGGGGGGAATGACAGGAATATGGTTGGGTCTTTTAGGTATTTGGGAAATGGATTTTAATATGCTTGACAGTTAGAGGGTAGGTTTATAGAGATTTGATGCTATTCTTCATGCTTATATGCCACTAAATGGCGGGGACAAATAAAATAGGCTAATGAACATATTTAATGGGAATTGGAAATCAACTTTTCTTGGGGAAATTATGTATGTCGTAATACGCCCACCGAATTTGATACGCAAAATAGAGCAAATCGTGAATCCGAGTATGTATTTGAATTGACCGTACTACGAAATCGGGCAACCCTGGTTCAAGCTGTATTTTTCCTTGTTGTTTAAGGGGACCTATTTTAAGATTGTTTCAAGATAAAATGTACAGAGTATTAGTTTGTGAATTGTGACCACAGAAATTAGTAGTGAAGATGAGAGCAAATGTTGTTTTGATTGTATCATAACTAAACAAAAAACATCAGGCGTTTGTTTGCAAAGCAACAATGAGCTATAAAAGGATTTGATAACCAGGTCAGAACTCTATGTTCCGTTATAAAAGTATATAGATTGAGTTATGATTCATTAGTTTCTTAATATATGGAGTATATGTTAAGCAATGGTCCGCACTCTTATCCCGTTATTTTTTAAACGCATAACTTATTATGCTGTAGTTGTTCCTAAAGATAACATAATGTATGTCCAAATATTGGACGGGTAAGTTCCCAACTATTTTTTAGCAGCGTTGTAGACTTGTAGCTACCAGCTACAAGGTTGGGGTTTTAGAGTAAATTATCAAGTATTTTTAATATCTTTTGCTGAGGTTTTTTTATGACAAGATCACCAAAGAGGTTACTTAGACATAATTGGTATACAGCAAAAATAACAAAATGTACCCCACTCTTTTAAATGCCCCTCCGCCATTGGCTTCGAGGTTCTCCTACAAACATATTTCCACTCTAATCACAGCATCAGTAGCATATTATGTAATATGTTCGCTTCCATAGCATCTAGTAGCTCATCGCCTAACTAACATGCGTATTGCGTACACATGGGCCTGTACTTTCACATCCTTCTCGCAATTATGATCTTTTGGACCTGTCTTATGTATACTTCTACTCACCCTACAAAATTATTTGTTTACCTATAGTTTCAATCTGAAGGCATTCGGTTACCATTGCTTTATAATACCCCCCTTTCACCTAAGATAACCGTGATTTAGTGTGTACTTGTTGCCATAAGTTTCTCGGTGTCATAATTTGGTACACTTCCTTCTAAAGAATATTCGAGGAACATCCTATTTAGTAACTTAGTTTGTATCGTTAAGGATGAAGTGAGGTATTTGGTACTAGGAAGGTGAGAATTTTCTTGGTAGAAATGATTTCGACAATGCAGTGGAATACCATTTGCTTAATGAAGTATAAAATGTCTTTAGTTACCACAACCGTGCATTGTATCATGTGTGTGGGACCCCTATGGTGGGCATAGAAGGTATATAATCTTTGAAAAGGTTGTGGGCAAGGGCTTACAAACGGGGGAGTTTATTTCGGCGAAAGAGTGCTCGTCAACTACCTTTAAGCTTATGTAGTTTTCTGTGGAAAACATTTTTAGGAGACAGCTACAAACGGCTCTATCTGTGGAACTAGGGTGGTAGGAATTCTCTGGGTACAAATGATCTCGATTCTCGACAATACAGTGTATAACCATTTGCTTATTGAAGCATAAAATACCTTTAGGTTTAACTATCGTGTATCATGTCATAGTTATAGAAAGGGATAATACTTGAGAGGTTGTGGGAAAGGGCTAACAAGCGGGGGAGTTTCTGTTTATTTAAAGAGTGCTCATCATCTATTTTTAAGCTTATATAGTAGTCTGTGTAAACATATTTAGAAGACAGCTTTGAGCGGCTCTATTTGTGGATTCAGTGGGATAGTTTGTTTCAGGTTCACACGAGCAATAGTTTAGGTAATTGCTGTTCAGGGCAATAGAAAATGAATTCTTTATCAGCATTCAACAGTCATCATTTGTGACCATCTTTTGTTCCAACTTTTGGTTAGGAGTGATAGATTCTTCCGTAGTGGAAAGGTTGTCTGAGAGGGATTGTAAGACGATCAAGTATTCTTGACCTTTTGGTGTCAGCCTATAGTTGGGACTTCTACTGAATTAATAATGGGTGATTGCACAACTTCTACTCTTCCATTTCAATAGTCATAAGGAATTAAGGGCCTTCTTGTTCTCCCCCATTGTACTAAACCTTTTTTTTAGGAAAAAATAATACTGTTCACATCGTAAAGAAAATGAGCTTGGCTCATTGGCATGTTATACATGATCAGGTTTAAGATCTTTTAGAGATAACATCTTTCAATGAGTGCTCAAGCTTACTTGTGGAGATTTTCCATTGTTTTGGCTCTTTATATTGACACGCAAAAGATTGTCTTGGCAGTATCTAAAGGATTTCTTGCAATGGGTAAAGGAGGATCTTGGCCCTTGGGGTCCCTTTGTTCTGTAAGTTTCTTACTATTACACTTTTTTCCTTACCATTTGAACTTTTTTGTTTGTTTTTTAATGTTTAAAAAGACATAGAGGTCAACCACAATATTACCCCAGTGCCTTCATAGTCAAAGACAGAAAAGGGGTTGGAGATATGTAGCCTATTCTCTATATTGAAAACCTCAGAAGCTGTTTCCGGACGGCCTGCAGTGAATTTTGCTTCAAGAGTTGTGTAGATTATGAGTTAATGGCTGCCACTTTATAATTTAGCTTGCTTCTAGGTGGTTGTTTCGTTTGTTGGGGTGGTTCATTGTTGCCGAGAGTTGTGATGGTCGAGGCGATGGTTGTGGGGGACTGGAGGTGGTCAATACCATGTTGGTGGTAGTAGGAGGTTATGTCCCAGGTTGGGTTTTATTTGGGTGGTTGGGTGCTGGTTTCGACTTTAAAGTTGACGTGGAGGGTTGTCGACATGGAGGTGACGTTGTGCTTTGGGTGTGTTTAAGAGGTGGTGGTTATGCCGTTATGACGATTGGTGGTGGACTGGTGGAGTGGTGGTGGTGTGTGTCTGTGGGGGGGGGGGGGGGGGGGGGGGGGGTAGTGGGTCAGATGGTGAGGATGGTGGCGTGGGATGTGGTGGCTCTATCCATATGTAGGTGGTGATGGTGTGTGGTGGGCTGGCAGGGAGAAAGGGGACGAGGAAGTATGTTTTAGAAGAAAGGGTTAAAATTATGAAGGGTATTTGGACCATTTGGAAGGTTTACTTTCGCCATTAGTGGAAATGATATGAATCCAGTGAATGAGCTGAAAAAGAAAGTGGTATATGGAGAGAGTTGTATTCTAGATTCTGTTTGTGTGAAAACAAATCCTATGGAAACAGGACTGATTGCAGATAATTACTCAGAGGAGACTTACACAGCAAGTTTAGTACTTAGTATTGGTGAATAGATGATTCAAGTAAATATTTCAACTTCAAGTGTTAAATGTGTATCCCATGGGCTAGTGGGCCTTAAAAGAAAAATCATTTGCGAAATATATAATTTATTCATGGAAAAGGCCAGGATGGTTTCCCTCATCTGAATGGTGTTTTTTTTTCTTCTTTTATATGTTTGGTCAAATGCCCTACATGACAAATCACATGTAGGCAAAATAATTACTTCAGTAGGGACGCCAATGCTTTTCTCTTGATACTGCAGCTTAACAGAGACAAGTGTCTTATTTCTCCAGGGCAGTTGCATACATCCCTCTCACAGTTCTAGCAGTTCCGGCATCAGTACTCACGGTCTGTGATTTGTTATTTTCACCCTTATTTTTTTTTACATTCTGGTCAATCTGGTGACCACCTTTTACTATATATCTGGCTGAATGCCTGAGGCATTTATTCTCACCCTGATCTGTTTCCAGCTTGGCGGAGGTTATCTTTTTGGGCTGCCTCTTGGATTTATAGCTGACTCAGTTGGAGCCACAATCGGTGCTACAGTTGCTTTTCTTCTTGGCAGAACGGTTAGTCTCAGTTAATCACTTTCTTCAAACGTTTCTAACATATCTTTTAAAATCTGACTTTTACCTTTTTGAACTTTTGGCAGATTGGAAAATCTTATGTTATGTCAAAGCTCAAGAATTACCCTAAGTTCCACGCAGTTGCTATTGCTATTCAGAGATCTGGCTTTAAGGTACCCTATTACTTATTTTCGAAGTTCTGGCCATGTTTACATTTAAAAGAAAAGGCAGCAAAATGTATAGGTTAACAAATTTGTTTTGTTTGATTATATTATATTTTCTACTTCAAGCAAGTGAGTAGAAGATATCATCATTGTAGCTGCTATAGCTGTAATAAAAGTTGTTTTGTTTGAAGATGAATTATCTGTAGTATGTGAAATGCGAAAGACATTTATTTTGGGTGGGAGGACGAACTTATACTTTATCATGTTTTTGTGGGAATTTTTTTAATAAAAGTTTTTTCCCTCTTTTTCTTCTTCTTGTTGTTGTTGTTGAGTTGTTGTATGTTTAGTTATTTATGTGTGTTAAACTTTTTTCTTTGCAGATTGTTTTCCTTCTTCGATTAGTACCACTCTTACCGTTTAGTATGCTGAACTACCTTTTGTCTGTAACGCCAGTCAGCTTAGGGGCTTACATGCTAGCTACTTGGTTGGGAATGATGGTATGCTCTTCTATTCAACTGAGGTTTCTTGTTTTCTACCGCTTTCAATGTTTCCCGCCCCCACCCCACCTTTTTCTGATTTCTTAAATCCTTACCTTTCTTTTGGTGAAGCCTATCACATTTGCTTTCGTTTATGTCGGAACAACTCTGAAAGACCTTTCTGATGTCACACATGGATGGAATGATGTTTCAACAACTCGATTGGTATGCACCACCAGCTTTTATTGAAATTGTCTTTCATAGTACCTGTCTTATCCTCAGTATACACTGTGTTGGAGTCCAAACAACATTAGTATACAGTACTGGTCGTAGCATCAAAACAAACCTGTTAAGAGAGCACGGCCTTTCTGATGTCACATTGTTTTGAGCGGGCCTTTACTAGTCTATACAGATGCCCCCTTTAGTGATTTTAACTCTGAAATCATTATCATTCTCCTTGCCGATAGTTGTTTGCTAGTATGACAATTCTGTTTTCAAATCTGCCCACTCCAAAAGATGTCGTTTAGCATATCTCCATCTATGATAGAGCCAGCAGACTCTATCATGCTAATATTTGGCGTATGATGGAATTTAGCTTTTGAGCTTTATGCAATTCTCATTAACCTCTGACAAAAAAAAAGCCTCGTCATTAGAAGGATAAGTTTGAGTATAGCTACAACTTACGCTCAAACCATTGAATTTTAACTATGAAACTGTGAAACTGTGAATAGGATAAGTTTGAGTATAGCCACAACTTATGCTCAAAGCCTCAAACCAGTGAATCATGCTAATATTTTAACTATAAAACTGTTACAAATCTGAAAAACTTGCACTTTACCTAATAACTTACATATTTAACTTATGATCACCTAAATAACTTGCATATATAACTTATGATCAGAAATCAGAAGGTCCAAATCGTCCGATAGGTTAGAAGTTCGAACTAAAACATCAAAATGTAGTAATGAAAATAGCGAGTACTAGTATTACATACAAGTTTTGGCGAGGGTAATATAAGAAAATAAGACTATAATGGTAAGAAGAATTAGATTGCAGTTTTGTGGATCTTGGATGACCATGTCATAATAAATTAACTATAGCAGGCAGAAAAATAATCTCACTGAGAAGTTTCCATTGTTGAACTTCTGCCCTTTTGGAAATCTGATGCAGCGTATAATTTATTCTCTTTGACTTCGTTTAGCTTTTCATCAGCCATTTGGAAATGATCTCATTTGAGAATCTTGGTGATGCAGGTATTCATTGGGTTAGGTCTATTGGTATCTGGTAAGTTTTAACTATATGGGTCTTCAACTGATGCTCATTTCGCAAAGTCTATTTCCTAGTTTCAGACTTTTGTTGAATCCTCAGTATTACCTCTCCCAAAATGATGGAAACATTGGTGTTTTCTTGTTTCGTCCCAAAGTAGATAGGTTGTTTTAGTCTGCTGCTACTGCTAAAAGAAAAAACATATTTAGTGCATTAATAGCACGATAACTTAAATTCTTTTTAATAACTTCTGCAGGCACTAATACTTCTGTATGACCTTTTGTCCATATATAGAATAAACCTACCACCAAACTAGTAGTTTTTAACATAAGATTACAGGGTTTCAGATGTTTGACATAGTCTACAGATATAAAAAAGCTTGGAAAAAAGAAAATTCTTAAAAGAGAACTATGACAAAGCACTTCAGTGAGTATCCGGCAAATGAACGAAAAATGAGGACAAGAATATTATTGGGTAGAGGTGAATACCAACATCATGACGTAAAAGATCTCATCTGTTTCTTTCCAGTGACTATTGTCTATCGGCCAATATTTTAGGAGAAACATTGTCTTAGCTGAAGTCTTACAGTACTTATCTCTCTAACCTTATTATTTTACTTATTGTTCAGTGGCTCTAATAATGTGTGTAATGAGAGTTGCTAAAGCTTCATTGGACAAAGCATTAGCTGAAAATGGCGATCTTGAGGGAATTTTGGCCTCAGAAGACGCGTCAAAGCTGCCGATTGTGAGTAAGCAAACCTCGGATCTCTGGCAGCCTCTTGTTATCAAGATTGACTCATCTAGGGAGAGTTTTGCTCAATAATAAGCATGTACATATATTTGCAAGTCCTATAATAGTTGATTTAGGCTGGTTTCGATATTAGATTACTATACAGAAAAGGGAGCGTTCTGGAGGGGGGGAAATGAGCTTTTTTGTTGCTCTAAATTTGAATTTCGATGTACAATATGGGCTTCTTTCACGTTTTCTAATCAATCATGCTCTATAACCGTTTGGTTTGGGAAGAAGCATTAGTTTGGAATTACTATATAATTTAGAAATTTAGAATTTAATTTCTATTTTTTTGTGTTTGGATTAGTTTTGGATCGGTTACCATTATTATTTTATATTTTTTGAGATTCAAGGTCGTAATGGAGAAAAAGGATTATACATCGGAGGTACTACCTCATACTAGTATAAATTTGAGTTTTTGTACATTTTTTTCGAGCATTTTAAAGTTTATAAATTACATTTTAAATTTTATATGTGATGTTTTTTGAGTTTTATTGTAATTTTTTTAGCTTAATATTCAAATTAATGAACTAAAAAACTTTATAATAAAATTCATAATTTTTAATACTAAACTCAAAAACTTTATCATAAAGCTCAAACACTATATTATCTGTGGTAGTACACCAGATGTATAATCCACATACTGGTCATAATGACCCTTATTAAGTATATCATCAAAATATTTATTATCACGATTTCTTGTTTAAGATGAGTGAATCCGATTTAACTTAAAATAGATCAAATAAGATAGATAAGTGAAAATCATAATATTGCAAACCTGTCCGGAACTCGAGAATATTGCAACCCAAAATCGACCCGACCTGATGACGACCCCTAACCAGACACGATTCGAAAATTAGTGACCAGAACCTGAACCCGACCCAGACCCAACCCTGATAGTGACCCGATTAAATTGATGATCTGATAATTATTAAGCTTAATGATCAAAATGAAAGTGATTTATAGTTTAAGTTGATACGATTGACTTTATAATAAAGAACTAAACAAGATAATGACTAAAAACTAAATTTAATGGTAAAATTTTGAAGTATTGTGATAAAGTAATTGGATCCGATAACGACCCGACCCGATAGATCATTTGACCCGAAATGACCCGACCCAAACACAGCTCGGCCCGAAAGGGCAGCCTGACCCGATATGATCCGACTTGATCTGACCCGACCTGATAGATTATTTAACCCGAAATGACCGACCTGAATCCGGCTCGACCCGAAAGGGCAGCCTGACCCGGTAGGCCGGTATGACCCAAACTCGATATGACCCGACTTGACCCGACCAGATAGATTATTTGACCCGAAATGATCCGACCCGAACTCGGCTCAACCCGAAAGGACATCCTGACCCGATATGACCCAAACTCGATACGATCCGACTTGACCCGACGCAAACCCGACCCGACTAACCCGATTGCCACCTTCATACTCATACGAACGAGCATTCCCGTAGGCCAAAATCTAATACCTCATTATTATTCAGCACAAATTCTCATTGAAGACGGTAACTAGACCTGACAAACAAGTCAATCGGGTGTTCGGGTCGGGCCAATTTGGGTCGGGTCAGTTCGGGTCTCTCGTTGATTTCGGGTTAATTCGGGTCGGGTTGGGTCGGGGCATTTCGGGTTTCGGGTTTGTTGTCGGTAGTGGCGGAGCCAGGATTTGAAATTAGGGGGGCGAAAATTTTTAAGGGAGGCGACGACTAATTTTATAAGGTACATTTAAAAAAATTTCGAAAATTTTATCTAAAACTTCAAAATTTTCATCCGCCGGGGGGCGACTGCCTCTGCTAGCCCCCCTAGATCCACCACTGGTTGTCGAGTCCGTTTCGGGTCAACCGGGTCAGGTTATTTCGGGTCGGGTCATTTTCGGGTCAAAGAATAAGAGATAAAAGGCCATTTTAAGACTTTTCGGTTCAATTAAAGTTATGTTTTGTCGGGTCATTTTCGAGTTGAATGGTTTTGGATCGGGTTATTTTCGGGTCGGGTTAGTTACGGGTTAAGAAAGCTCGGGTCATATTCGGGTCGGGTCGGGTCAAATAGGGTTTCGGGTCACGTTCGGGTGTTGTAGTTCGGGTCAATTTCGGGTCATTAGGGTCGGGTTGCTTTTGCCAGGTCTAACTAGACCTGGCAAACGGGTCAACCGGGTCGGGTTCGGGTCGGGCCAGTTCGGGTCGGGTCAGTTCGGGTCTCTCGTTGATTTCAGGTTAATTCGGGTCGGGTCGGGTCATTTCGGGTTTCGGGTTTGTTGTCAGGTCCGTTTCGGGTCAATCGGGTCGGGTTATTTCGGGTCAATCGGGTCGGGTTATTTCGGGTCGGGTTCATTTTCGGGTCAAAGAATAAGAGACAAAATGTCATTTTAAGTCTTTTCGGTTCAATTAAAGTTATGTTTTGTCGGGTCATTTTCGGGTTGAGTGGTTTTGGATCGGGTTATTTTCGGGTCGGGTCAGTTACGGGTCAAGAAAGATCGGGTCATGTTCGGGTCGGGTCGGGTCCAATCGGGTTTCGGGTCACATTTGGGTGTTGTAGTTCGGGTCACGGGTCGGGTCATTCGGGTCGCGTCAATCGGGTCGGGTTGCTTTTGCCAGGTCTAGGTCTAACGGTAACTATCCGTCACAAGCTAAAGACGGATAGTGCGCATCTTACAATATGCAAGTGTGGAGGGCAAGTGAAGGGCAAATGAAGCCCCCTACTTGTCCTCCCACTTGCATATTATGAGAGAAGCATTATCCGTCTTCTGCTTGTGATGGATAACGTCCGTCTTCAGTGAGACAAGCTTTATCAGCTCATAGATTATACATTAGAGGTAATCTACGAACGCATGCATCTCCTTTCGGGAAAGCATTTTCTTACTTTTCACTTCCAACATTAGACCTAGACCTGGCAAAAGCAACCCGACCTGGCAAAAGCAACCCAAACCTAGACCTGGCAAAAGCATTTTCTTACTTTTCACGTCCAACATTAATAATATACCAAACAATAATAAACCGGTTTTTCTAATGTGTGCCCTAAGGGCACATGTTAATAAACTAATAAGAAAAAGATTCAAAATATATTCTCATTAATTATGGTAAAAGTGAATTTATACTTGGATTTTTGATGAGAATATCTTAGAAATCTTTCCATACTCGGCTTATTAACGTGTGCCCTTAGGCCTTAGGGAACACGTTAGAAAAACCGTTTTACTTTATTATTTTCTTGCTTATTAAGCTCTATTTTAAAACAGTAGGTCTTGCTTAAGACGGGCCGCATCTTACAACGGGTATTTTGTGAGAGGAAATGGGTAGAGGGGACAAGGTGGGCTCCCCCCATGTGCTCTCCACTCACCCTTGATGGGTATTTTGTGAGAGAATATGGTATCCGTCTTAAGCTTAAGACGGATAGCTCGGTCTGAAATAAGAATTTGTGATTTTAAAAAGTGTTGGTACATTGTTGTTGCATTTGACACGTATTTCCTCTTATACTTGTTGGTACATTATTGTTGCATTTGAGAGTACTTACATTTGCCTTTTGTCATTTCTCTGACTATATTTCATCCCTTATTTCCATTAGACTTGCACAAAAAATTACCTATTTGAAAATTTGGCTAGCCTAGCTAGACTTGGTAAACAGGTCAACCGGGTCGGGTTTGGATTAAGTCAATTTCGGTCGGGTTTGCTTGTTTCGGGTTGGATTCAGATCAACTATTTTTAAGTTATTCATGGATAATAATTTGTTTGCAACAATAAACATTCGGGTCGGGTTATAGTGGGTCGGGTCAATTCGGATCTTGAGTTCGGGTGTTGGGTCGGGTTCAGGTCATGTTATTTGGGCCAGGTCATTTCGGACGGGTCAGTTTTGCCAGGTCTAACCCTAGCCATGCTAGACCTAGTAGGAAGTGGTGCAATGCTCTATTGTTTTGACAGGTTGAGGTGTGTTGTTAATTTGACTGTTTGAAACGGTGCGGTTGGGATTGTTGATTTCTTATTGTTCGGCAAAGATTGTGAACTCTCTCAGGTTAAAATGAAAGGGAAAAAAACATGAAATGAAAAATAATGAAAAGAAAAAAAAATGACACGAAAGAGAAAAAATAAAAGATGTGTCAAGGGTAGACCTAGCAAAAGCAACCCGGCCCGAAAGGCTGACCTGAGACCCAAAATTAACCCGAGTTGCAAAACCCGAATATAGCCGGAAACCCAAATTAACCCGACCCGGCCCGAACTTAATCCGTGTTCTACTAGACCCGTAACTGACCTGACCTGAAACAACCCGACCTAAAACCACCCGACCCAAAAGCTACCCGATTTAAATGACACAAAGTGACCCGAACAATCTAATTTGAACTCGCATTTAATATTATTAGATTAATTAGGAAATCTTTAACATTATATTATGACACGTGGCAAAATAAGGAAATCTTAGAGTCTGACTCAAACTAAGTGGACCCGAATTAAACCGACTTGAAATAACTATTGGCACAAAAATGACCCGACCCGAAATAACTCGACCTTTTAACCCAAAACAAACCCGACCAACAAACCCGAAACCCAAAAGGACCCGACCCGGTCTATACTAACCCGATAAACCGAAGTTTGTATCATCAATCTAAGTAGAGTCTCTAAAAACGGACGCACGCACGCAAATCATAATCATAATCATAATCTAAGCCAAATTGTTACCTCTAAAATACGCTTATAAAGAATAAGAACCGTTAACAGAGGAAGTAGACAATAGACATACACAGTACTTCGTATGCAACAACCTTTCCCGCGTTTTCCCTGATCTTGTTGAACACAAAATAAAAACAGTGAACGAAGGAAGTATAGACAATAAACGTACGGATCAGTATGTAACAACCTTTCCCGCGTTTCCCCTCATCTTGTTGATGTACTGCCCACAGCATTTGCATAACAAGCATGGAATCCTCAGCAATAAAAAGACGGATATTATCTTCATTGGGTAACTAATTATGACATTGTTGTTATCTCAAATCGAATTCATATCTAACACTTTTCTATTCCAAAATTTTTGTAGGTACGATTACCACGCTACTTTGAACGTCTTATGTACTTTTTTCTATTAGACCGTCCTATAGCATGAAACAAGCCAATCAGGAAAATTGTCCAATGAAACTTCTTGTACCTAGTCAAATTCAAAAAAAATTTGTCCTCAAATTCAAAATTATTTTGTCATGATATATTTATTTTGGCAATGATGAACTCATGAACTTATTTAAGTGAGATGATACTAATTATCATGAAATATAAGTTTATGAAACTCATTTCAGTATGCACTGTAAACCATTAGTTAATTAACACATAATGTATATGTTGTTGAACAACCTTTGTGAAGTTTACATCATTATCGCATTATTTGGAAAGTGAATTGTGCATTAGCGCCTTAGCGGACCACGGATGACTATCAACAGTACACGGCAGAGATCGACATGAAATAGAGAGGTATAAAGAGCTTAATTTCAAAGAACCGATGAGTAAAAGAGAGTTATGATCTACCTGTTCTATCCTTGATCATTAGATGAGCTGACTCATGCTACAAATAAATAAATTAAAATTAAAATATATTCTAATTTACAAATTAAAAATATTCCGAGTGGCGCTCAAATTGAGTGCCACCAGATGACGCCATATAATTTTCCATTAACTAATACTTCGTCATACACCCTAGTTGGACACCTTCCCTAAAGTGTGAAAAATAAACTTTTTATCCCGTAATTTGCTAAAATCGCCCGAGTAAATGACCAAAATTTCCTAAAATTCTCTTTTCTTTAATTTTTAAACCTCTTGTACGAGTTCTACCTTGTTACTTACAAGCTCGGTTAAATTTCAATTTTGACGTAAAAAAATTTCAATATAACTTATAAATTTTGAAAAACTCAGAAAAAATGAATATAAACTCAATTATATACTAGGTATGATGTAGTACATCCAGCTTATATACATCGGATGTAGTACATCATACCCAGTATATAATTGAGTTTATGGGCATTATTTCTGAGTTCTTCAAAGTTTTGCTCTGTACATGTTAGTTTTTGTACGCCAAAGGCAAATTTATCAGAGCTTAGATGTAATGTTTTTGAGTTCGGAAACTTTAAAATATAAAACTTATAATATTTATAATAAACTCAAAAGCTTTATTATAAAACTTTGTTGTACATCAAACGTATAATCTTCTAACTTGTTTTAACTTTCTTAACAATAATTATTTGTCAGGTCTTATGCTTCTTAACTACTCCAAGTACTCCTAAACAATACAAACACATGCCCGGCCCGACTCGCCCTTCGGGCCACTTTCTTTTCCGGCACGCCAACCCGCTCCTATCCCGCCACCAACCCGGGCCGGTTTCGGACCCCCTCACCAAGCCCGACCCGTCCAAAGCCCAGCCTAACCCCAGCCCGCCCTAGGTCTGCCTCATCCTGCCTTCTGGCTCCCCCCCTTGCCCGGCCCGCCTAACCTTAGCTTGCTTGTAGGCCCGCCCCCAGCCCGTCCTTTGGCTCCCCCCCCCTTTCATGGCCCGCTCAGCCCGCCTCCAACCAGGCCCGACCCGCCCACCCTCAAGGCCGGTTAGAGCAACTCCAATGGTTACATTTAAGGATCTGCTTGCAATTAACGTAAATTGTCAAGCGGTATGCTAACCATTGCAGTACAAAAATAACTTCCTTCTTATGAGCATGTGTAGCTTTGTCAAGCTACATAGCTTGAAATAAAATAAGTAAATGAAAAACAATTAAATAATTTATACTACAATACTTTTTTTTGTTATGTGGGACCTTGTAAGCTAAATCATGTGTAGCTTAGCATTTGAGGGTATTGTAGCATGAAAGCATTGTTGCTTGGAAAAAAAGAAGTGTCAAAGCAAGCTACAAGGTCTTGTAACTTGTCATTGGAGTTACTCTTACGGACCCCCTCATCTGGCTCGGCCCGGCCCAAACCATGTAAAATATGAAGGAAAAAAAAACATGAAATACAATGGTAGAATATCCCAAATTCCGAATAGTAATTAACTACTCGTATTTGGTAAGGGTATAGGGTTTAAGACCATAATGGATTGATATTTGATAATGATAACATTCTCTAATACGGACATGAGAATGAGTATATATATTATATCATTATATATATAAAAGAAACTTGTAAATGAGCCTATGTGGCACAATGTGGAAATAGAATGAGGGCATTCTAGCTCTCTCATTCAATCTCACAATTTCAATAGTATTTCAGCCAATAAGATCTCTCATTAATTTGGGTAAAAGAGTCCATTTACTCATCATGTTCCCTTTTTCAGTAAGAAATAAAGGGCAAGAAAGTCCTTCTCTATACTATCTTGATAATGGTGCAAATTCAATTTCCTAAAAAAAAAAAGACGCATGCTTCACAAGAATCACAACTCATCTCCTCGAAATACTTATCCTGGCAAGCGTGCTTCACAAATGGAGTAGCAGTACACTCTTACCTAGACTTTTTTCACCTTTATATATGATCCAGACTCTTCCACAGTAGATAATCCAAAAAAAAACCATGTCTTTCTTCTAATAAAAACTCCAATTGGGTCTTCTTAGAGGAGGACGTCGATCGCTCGAGATCTTTCTGTTGTTAATTAACACAAATGTTGACGACACTAATCGAATAGAACGAGGACAACAATAGTGCGTCAGTGAGCGAGGAGATGAAGGATTGAGTTAAAAAGAGCCATTTTTGTTTGTTTAGTTGTCAAACAAGGGAAAAGGATAAGTATGTTTAATTTTTGTGATTGTGGTTGTTATGCACCTCAACAATTTTCATGGATTAGCTTCTTTTTCACTTTTACTTTGTACTCTTTTCTTATCCTAATTCCTAAATAGGCTTAATTATAAAAATTAAACATGCATGTGGACACAAAGTACTTCGTAGATGTGTAGAAAGGATAGCATACTTGCTTTTGTATAAATTTTAACAGAAATACGCATATACTAAACATAGTTAAGTACTTAAGATATGATACAAATTAATACTAATTATAGAATAAGACGGGTTTTACACCGTGAGACGTTCTATTTTCCACATGAAACTATTTATTTATTTATTTTTAATAAAGGATTTCTCATTTTACAAAATGAGATCGTTGTCATAGTGTGAGACCATCTTACAAATTAATTCCTGCAAAATAGTGATTGATGGTGAATAATTAATTAGAGAAGGTGTATTTTTATTTGGAAGACAGTTTTTGACTTGAAAATTTTTATCGTACATAATTTAAAATGTATAGCGTAAATGATAAATGTATGTATTAGACAAATTATCAAATTTCAATTGCATACGAAATAATCTTTAATAGATAAACATAGGTATGTAATTGAATCTTATCATATTAGCACCACTTTTAAGATCATTATCACGAAAAGTGAACTACCCCCTATGTTTTTGTATATAAGTCATTTTAAACTTTGCACATGAATTAAGACTAATTTTTGAACTAAAACATTTATTATGTACAATTAATAACTCTTGGAAATGTTGAAAAAAAAATTAGATCTTCTAAACACCCCCTCTCCTCGGTGATTTATCTCCATTTAATCATTAAAGTAGGTGAATGCAGGGAACGAGAACAAACTCTAAAACGACATGTAAACTAAAAAAAGTTAATTTCTCCAGAACGACTTATATGAAAGCTCATAGGGAATAATTAATATCAATGCGAGTAGTGAGCTGATTAATATTTATAGCAACAAGTGTAGTACAAATAAAAGTAATAACATTGATAGTAGTAATTTGAACATAGTATGTATTAGCGGGTTTAATTGTGTTAGCTGTGAAAGTATCAATCGTAACAATGGGAACATTGAATGTGTCTCATTATCGGGTTGATAAATTTGATGGTAATTATGACTTAAAATATGTATCAGAAATGATAAACATATTTATTAGACCAGTCAACACAATTATGTTTCATACCAAAATAAAACATCAAAGAACATAGTTATGTCAAACGCAGGTGGAGCGACATAACCATATATATAAACGTATTAAGAAAATTTAGTATCAATAAAATTTATCGTAATCATGATTTAAAATATATATGGTAAATGATAAACGTATGAACTACACCAGTTAGCACAATATGTTCCATACAAAAAACATTAAAAGAAAAACATAGTTATGTCAAGCGTAGATGGAGCGGCATAAATCATCAATCAATCAATCAATATTATATATTAAATCCTGAAACCAGGGGACTTTCATGTAATTAAATAAAGTTATACAAATTAATTATACTATATAGTTTTTAATCGATAGCGTTGTGTGATAGACCTGGACAAGGGATTTTAATGTAAATATTATATAATATTGGTGCAACTATAAATTTAGAAAATAACAGAATATGGTGATTTTTCTTAAAATAAACATGCGCCACTTATGGTATTAATTAATAGCATATATTATACAATAAACTAAAGTAATTTCTATATTATATAATTAAGTAACTTATACAAAATATTTTGGAAACTATTAAAGAAAAAGAAATCAAGATAGGTTTCCAAAAGATATAATATTACATAATTCATTTAAATTGATTGAATGTATATATGTAATATATTTATATAAATGTATGAGCCTATTAAAATTGCATGTAATATATTTATATAAATTTATGAGCCTATTTATATAAATGTATGAGCCTATTAAAATTGCATATTTATATAAATGTATGAGCCTATTAAAATCACTTATTTAATTTGAATGACGAAAGTATCAATATTAGAATCGGGAGTAATGAAGTAATAAAACAACAACGGGAGTAGTGAAATTATTAATATTAATGCGGCATTTATGAAAGTATCAATAATTACGGCGGTAGTAATGAAAGAAACAATAATTACGACGGAAGTAATGAAAGTAACAATAATTACGACGGGAGTAGTTAAATTAACAATAGTAATAACGAATGTAATAAAAGAAACAATCCTAACAATAAAAAAAGTATATATGAACAATTAGCTAACCAATTGATTAAAGTAAAATATTAATGTTGGAGTAATGAATTGTCTCATAAATTATTTTATCTTAATTTTACGATACGTCATAAGAAAATATATTAATGATAAATTTATGAGTTATGCAATTTTAAAGTATATTTAATTAAAATAAATTTTAATGATAAATAGAGGTAGCCGGGCGGGACCGGGCACCAATACTATCCTATACATAAAGGTATGAAGCAAATTTAGTATTAATTATAATCATCATAATTATTAGATACATTTTTAGTAAATTCTTTTTTTATAAAAAATTAAAACAACCCCGTGAATTTTCACGGGTGTTACACTAGTTAACCAATAAAAGAAACAATCCTCCTATTCTTCGTCCATGTCTCTGTTCTACTCAATTTTCTAAAGGTTAGCCTCTTAATCATCATCTATCTTTTTTCTTCTAATCGCATCTCTTAATTCTTATTTATTATCCCAATTTATACTTTTTTAAATTATTATGGAGGATTGTCCCCTCTTTTTTTATTTGCTTAATTGTAAAGTTATAATGTTTTAATGGTTTTATTTGGGTTTTAAACATGCAGTGTGATTGGTATTTCATAATGGGTTTCAATTCAGTTTATCAGACTTTGGTGGATGTATTTCCTCAGGTATTCATGTTCTATCTTCAATTCTTCAATTCAGTTTATTATAATAATCTGGAAAATTACATATTGTTGGGTTCATTTGGGTTTTTTTGAGCTATCAATCAAATAATGAGACTATTGTTACTGTAATAATCTTAGGATTAGGGTTTGATAATGTTAACACATAAAGTTCAAAGCTGAATTACCGGATTTGCTTAGTTACTTCCAAAATTGTGAATTACGGATCCCAGTTATATTGAATTATGGTGTTTGGTTAGAATTTTACCGAATTATGCTCTATTTTGAGCTAATTACGTATTTGTATTACGGATTTGGTAATCTTGACTCAAAGTTCTTGCTCTGGAGATATTAAGGGGTGGAATAATAATTTATCGATGGGTTGATTCTCAATTTGGAACAAATCATCGATGGAGGATTCATTATGGGTATCCCGGGAACATTCTATTTTTGTTCTTAACACACGGTTAAGGCTGTGTACAATTGACCCCTTACCCCCCGTAAGCAGAAGACTTTGATAGTTTTTATAAACTTTATCAATTCCTTGTTACTCTTGGTGGGAAAAGACAGGGCACTGTTATAGCCAAAATTTACAAATTTCCTACTTGAATATGTGGCATGTTAAGGGTGGTCCATCATGGAGGAAGTGGATTGGTGACATGGAAAGCATGGTCAACAAACTAACTCCCCAAAAAGAGGAGGAGTTGAGAAAGAGTAGGAGAGCATCCAGGGAGAACGCTGAGGAGGAACGGGTCAAAGGAAGGGACTATAACAGCAGCTGGAACAAGTCAACAACAGCTTCCTAGAATTTAGGAGCAGTTGAGGAAGAATAGGAGACTTAACAGGCGGAACAGAGTGACGCAAATCCAGCCTCCTGCCAGGAGGAACGCCAGGAGGAACATAAATCCAGCCTCCTGCCAGGAGGAACGGCAGGAGGAACGGCAGGAGGAACATGAACTAGTCAATAATTGATCCCTTGAAAGCAGGGAGGTTGACTTTGACTTGGCAAGCAGAACGAAGTAGCACAAACTCAGCCTCCTGTCAGGATCCTGTCAGCCTCCTGTCAGGATCCTGACTGTCAGCCTCCTGTCAGGATCCTGACTGTCAGCCTCCTGTCAGGATCCTGTCAACCTCCTATCAGGATCCTGTCAGGAGGAACAGGAATCAGTCAGATAACGAAATCCTTGAAAGTAGGGGAGTTGAGGATTTTCAGGAGGATTTTCAGGAGGATAACGGCTGCATCAATTAGGGTTTTGAAGGCATTAGGGTTTTGAAGGCTTATAAATAGGAGAGACCTAAAGCAGGAAAGGGGGCATCCAATTCTACAACATCTCCAAGAAGCACGAGCCCCATCATCATTAGAAAACTCCTTTGCATACTGTATTTATTTTCTGGTTCTTGCTCATATCATCATTAACGAAACTTAGTGCAATATTTGGCGGGATTCCGACTCCCCCCGCGGTTTTTCCCGATTTGGGTTTCCGCGTCACCATTTTTGTGTGTCCTTTTTCCATTACTCTATATTTATTGTTATCTTCGCCATTACATTTGCTTATTTTCCATCCGTATTCCGTCACAAATCACATATAAATTAACCCCCTTTTTGAGGCTAAAAAGAGTAGATCATTTTGACCCGTCAACGAACGATTTAATAGGTTTGGATAATTTTTTACCAAAACAATTTGGCGCCCACCATGGGGCAAAGTGATCGATTTCTATAGCCCAACTATCGTTTAGTCAATAGTCTACCTGCTACGTTCCTGCTACGTGCCTGCTCCGTACCTGCTGCCATAATTCTGCAGACCTAGCCACCATGGTTCTTACAGGATCTGCTAGAGAAGGAACGACGAATCCACCACGAACCCCCAGTATGGTACCGGCAGAGGGTACACCAGCAGGGAATTTCAGCACAGGAGTGCAGGTCCAGAGCAGCCTATCTGGAGGAACCCTCAGGCACCCACGCCCAACTCCACCAGATTCAAATACTCTGCAGGTCATCCTAAAGGAAATGAACACCCTGCACAAAACCCTAGAAAACTTGCATAAGGACAACTTGGACTTGAAGGCAAGGATAGAAGCCATGGTACCCCCTCATCCAGCACCCATCCTGCAGAGCGTCCAAGCGATGGTTCCAGCATCCTACACGCTCCAGGAGTCAGCAGTTTGTGGAGGACCAGGACGGCACAGTCCCCCTGAGTTGGTTACAAGGCAGAATCTTGGAAGCTTAACACCCAATTATTCTCCCGTGTTGACCAGCATGCAGGCTACCCCAGGTAACATTCTGTCTAGTTGTTCTCTTGAGGCTAACTCCTTCTCTGTTACAGGTACCTCCAGCCAGCAGGTACCGAATGAGCAGTTCAGGTCTATCACCAATGCAGTCCCTCTGTCCAGTATCTTTGCTAGCCAGCCCTACTCCGTGGAGCAGGCCCCTGTAGGAACAACGCCAGGAGGTAATCCCTTTGGCTTTGTTCCGCCTGTCTCTAACCCTTCTGCAGGAACAGGCGGACAGGTGGAACAACAGCTCCAGGAACTCAGAGACATAATAAAAAAAATACCTGGTATGCCGCGCCCCATTGAGAGAGCAGCCCTGCAGAGTTACGGAGACTCTCCTTTCGTGGACGACATAGCTCTTATCAATGTGCCTAAAGGATTCAAGCAACCCACAATGACGTTATACGATGGGACCGACGACCCGTTAGATCACATCAACCAATACAAACAGAAGATGATGGTTTTAACAGCCACAGGACCCCTGAAAGAGTCATGCATGTGCAAGGTCTTTGGGTCCACCTTAGTGGGGGCAGCACTGCAGTGGTTCATCAATCTACCGAATAGATCATTGGCATCTTTTGCGGACTTAGTCAATGCATTCAACCAACAGTTCGCTAGTAGCCGTAAGCCAAAGAAGCAGACAAGCGACCTCTATCGCGTTATTCAAAGGTATGATGAGCCTACTCGAGAATATATGTGCAGGTTTAATACGGAGAAGGTACACATTCCTGGATGTTATATTCCCACCGCGATTGAGGCCTTCAGGCAAGGGTTACTCCCAAACTCCAGCCTTTACAAAGAATTGACAAGGTACCCATGCAATACCTTCGAGGATGTACAAGTAAGGGCAATGGCAACAATTAGATTAGAAGATGACACATGTCCATAAGCATATGTGGTACACCTGAGGTAGGTTGTAACTTATTAAATTCATTACCTTCTTTATACTTTTTAATAGCTACTAACTTGATCGTCGGAGGGCCGTTGGCTAAGCCAACGGCCAACCCTAGCAACAATATTCCTGCAGGACGGTCAGGAGTTCCCCTACTAGCACGAGGTGCCACTTAGGCTGCAGAATCTGCTACTCTGTCAGCAGATTAAGTCGTTCCTGCAGCATGCAGAACAGGTCACGCTGCCTGCAGATCCAACATGGTGTTGATGTGTAACCTGGGGGCAACTCCCACAAATGTACTTCCAGTGTTCAGGTAGGTCCTAAGGAGTGTATATCCTCCAGCAAGGAGACAGAAGGAACGCCTGAAAGTTAACCAACATACAGTAGCTGCAGGAACAGTTCCTCCTCAGCAGGGGGAACGACGAACAGGAGTCCCAGGCTATTTTGCATGCCCTCCACAGTGGGCCTGTGAAAGTCATGCAGGGGGCAGGACCCTCTCCAACAATTCGCCAGCAGGCATTACAATACTCAATTTATCAATTATATGGTCATACATGACCTACTGACTACATTATTTGGTACAGGTATTTTACTCAAATTTTATACCTTAATTTGAGTTTTGAAATTCATTATTTCACTATTTTCAACAAACAAGACAATAAATTCTTCCTCCAAAAGGAAGCCAAAACAATACAGCATTACAATCTCCCCGAGGGAACTACATCGTCCGCGTGGTCGAACAGGAACCCCTGAGTTCCTCCAGGACAGACAAACTCCAGCACCACCAAAGTCACCATTACATAGCGTGGCGTACAGTCGGGCGACTAAATCCCAGAGCCACCATCTAAAGTCCTGCCGGCCTACATCCGCAGTGCATTCCCCACAATGCACTCCCAACAAACAGTGCATGCACGACATAACATTTACAAACGCGCTACAAACGATAAACACATACTTAATACTTCAGAAACACAACAAATAGAACTGAACAGTTCTAACATAGAGTACGTCTGCACCCCCGTAGGTGCAGACCACAACAAAGCCATGTGCTCCACCACTAACATTTTTCAGGTCGGCGTAATTACTACATGAGCAAGCTCGCTCGAGGTTCTCATCACCGGGATTACCCTTGGCGATCACAGTGGTAAAGTCAGGAGGAAGCTACCTCCTGAAGCATCCACCATAAGGAACCCAGCTTCCAGCAGCAGGAACACAACTTCTGTCAGCAGGATTCCACCTGATACCTACGTGGTCATGCTTCCATACCAGCAGGAACAGGGAGGCGGAAATCAGCTAGAACAACAGGGTATTGTCCAGCAAGAACGAGCAGATCAGAATACCAGAATTCAGGGGGCACATGACATGAGTTCAAAATATTGTCTAAGGCGCACAACAGGCACATACTCGTTCCAGCAGAATAACGCCAGCAGAGCAGGAACAACGTGTTCCAGCAGAACTTGGAGACTAATTTTCCTCCTCAACGAAGTCGAGAAGCAAAATTGGGGGCAATTGTTATAGCCAAAATTTACAAATTTCCTACTTGAATATGTGGCATGTTAAGGGTGGTCCATCATGGAGGAAGTGGATTGGTGACATGGAAAGCATGGTCAACAAACTAACTCCCCAAAAGGAGGAGCAGTTGAGAAAGAGTAGGAGAGCATCCAGGGAGAACGCTGAGGAGGAACGGGTCAAAGGAAGGGACTATAACAGCAGCTGGAACAAGTCAACAACAGCTTCCTAGAATTTAGGAGCAGTTGAGGAAGAATAGGAGACTTAACAGGCGGAACAGAGTGACGCAAATCCAGCCTCCTGCCAGGAGGAACGCCAGGAGGAACGCCAGGAGGAACATAAATCCAGCCTCCTGCCAGGAGGAACGCCAGGAGGAACGCCAGGAGGAACATGAACCAGTCAATAACTGATCCCTTGAAAGCAGGGAGGTTGACTTTGACTTGGCAGGCAGAACGAAGTAGCACAAACTCAGCCTCCTGTCAGGATCCTGTCAGCCTCCTGTCAGGATCCTGTCAGCCTCCTGTCAGGATCCTGACAGGATCCTGACTGTCAGCCTCCTGTCAGGATCCTGTCAACCTCCTATCAGGATCCTGTCAGGAGGAACAGGAATCAGTCAGATAACGAAATCCTTGAAAGTAGGGGAGTTGAGGATTTTCAGGAGGATTTTCAGGAGGATAACGGCTGCATCAATTAGGGTTTTGAAGGCATTAGGGTTTTGAAGGCTTATAAATAGGAGAGACCTAAAGCAGGAAAGGGGCATCCAATTCTACAACATCTCCAAGAAGCACGAGCCCCATCATCATTAGAAAACTCCTTTGCATACTGTATTTATTTTCTGGTTCTTGCTCATATCACCATTAACGAAACTTAGTGCAATATTTGGCGGGATTCCGACTCCCCCCTCGGTTTTTCCCGATTTGGGTTTCCGCGTCACCATTTTTGTGTGTCCTTTTTCCATTACTCTATATTTATTGTTATCTTCGCCATTACATTTGCTTATTTTCCATCCGTATTCCGTCACAAATCACATATAAATTAACCCCCTTTTTGAGGCTAAAAAGAGTAGATCATTTTGACCCGTCAACGAACGATTTAATAGGTTTGGGTAATTTTTTACCAAAACAGGCACTAATCTAATAATTTTCCTTTATTTTCGGTGCAACTAATTACCGTTCTGTATAAATTGTTTTCAATGGTATTTATAGTGTGATCAGGCTTCAGAGGTTGAAACATATTTACTTATCCTACTTTGAAAATTTTAGAAATATGGATTGTGTGTTTTCTCTTACTAGTGTTTTGTCCTGGCTTCTGAAGGTGGACATTCGTCTACTGAAAGCTGTGGCTATAGAACATTCTAAGGATCCTGATGAAGCAGTGAATCACATCCTCGTTATGGTTCTCCCATTCATTGACGGCAAGTCTGATGATCGTACTGTTGTTGGTAAGACTCAGAATTGACAGTAATCTAAATGTAATCAGCATCAAGTTTTCTTGCTTTTGAGAATGACAAATTCACCCTAAAACCCCAAACCCAGGAATAATCTTTTCCTAATGTAACCGACTCGTCCTTTTTTCAGTGTCACTACTATGATGAGAAACCGCGTGACTCCATAGGACCTATTAAGAAATTCTTTGTTTAGTGAACTTCCTAAATCGTTTGCTTTTATGAACTCAATCCTTATACGCTTACAAAGCATATATTGGGTCCTTTTCTACTTCTGTAAACGTCTCTGTCATTTATTGGATTTATAAGCCTGTGTTTATACAGTCGCCATGTGACTCGAACTACACTTCTTTGGGAGTGAAGATAGTAGTTTTCTATTTGATGCCTCTGATTCTTCTATTCTAGCTTATACAATTACTATGATATAGTACTAAATATAACAGATTTCTCTTTAAGCAGTTGAAACAGACGAGAAAATAGCAGAGACATCTGATTCAAGTGCTTCAACGTCAGGATCGATTGCTGCTGACAGCGTTGTTCCTTCTAGTCCACGGAATAATGGTCACAATCCTGATGATGATTCTTTAGCTTCATCCTTTTACAATAAAAATGACGATGATGATCAACTAAAGGGTGTCCAAAAGAGTTTGTTAATATCACCAGAAAGATATGAAGATATAGGTTGCGAATTCGGTGAAGATGAGGGATCTAGTGTTCCTACTCAAAACTCAGAAATTGATCTCCATGCTAATACGATTGGCGATGCTTCATCACTCTCCATACGTTTTGAAGATGGTGAAGCTGATGAAAACTTAGAAAATGTTGTGACTGTGCAGCCAACCTGCATGAATAGTTCTTCATCTTATGATCTTCCTCCTTTTGACTCGTTCAGGGATCAGCCACCTACATATTGCAACTCATTAGATCATAAAAGCGAGATGGATTCTACTTCCAATGACCAGACACACGAAAATGTTGATGTTGTAGGTGCTGAGAATGATATTTTGTTTAGCAGTATAATAACACGTTCTGGTCAAATATGCAAAGTGAAACTTCTTGAGGACATCATCGAGGAAGCAAAAAACTATAAGGTATTTGGTTCTATATTTTTACTTACGTTTTTTTTAATATATACTAGTTTGAAAATAAGATCTCTGATTTGATGAGTTACAGTATTTTAGACAGCAGTCGTGCCATCGAGGAACACTGTTTTTTTTCTGAATGCCATTGTGCTATGATATACATAAATTGCATTCTAATAGTCGGAGCTTTAACTATTTTTTTACCGTGATGCACAATTATGACTCCATTATACTATTTAGAAGGTTTTGACTTCCTAGGATTCTGTTTTGATGTCAAATTCGCTTATATCGTCTACTTGTGTCATGGTGAAGTACTGCAAGTCAATTCGCTCAAAAAACGAAAAAAATACTGCAAGTAAATTTAATTGTATGAATCATGCAATAAGTCTAGTACCGATTTTGTAATAATTTGGTTCTTGACTAGCTTCAAATTTTCACAGTTGTAATATTGTTTCTGCACTGAAAGTAGTAAAGTATGGATAGCGACAGTCATTTAGACAAAGTAACAAAGATTGGTGTAGTCGAGCATAGGGTCATTAAATTTGGCTTGTTGAATTGAGTTAGAATGTCTTGCTCGAGAGCCAAACAGTCACGGGTAATTTGGACCATGTAAAAAATTGCTACTAACTATCAATCGGATTTGCTTCTTTTGATATTGTGGTTCTATTTTATGCTCTAACTGACATTATTGGTTATGGGGCCTTCAAAAAGTTAAAAATCTGAGCATTTTTCCCGTCTGGAGCTCAATTTTTTTTTTAAACTATACATTTTGTATATTAATGTTTTGAAAATATTCAAGGGGTTCTGGGAACAAAGGTTTCTGGGTTTGTCACTGGTACGATGTACCATAACTAACAATTTTCGGCTGAAACATGCTGCAGGACACTGTCTATTCAGCCAAGGAATCAGTAGCTAGGTTGATGGAGGAGGTAGAACTTCAGAAAAATGAAGCAGAACAAGCTAAAATAGCGTCTACTAAGGGAGAGATTGACATCCTGGAAAAGGTTGAAGAAATAAAAAAGACGCTGAAACATGCTAAAGAAGCAAATGACATGGTATTTGTTTGTTGCTCTCTTAGGTGGTGTTCATTTTTTTATCTTGTAATCTCTTACTTTTGAATATACGGAGTAATATTTTTGAGCTGTCTTACTTGTCCAAAATCAGCATATTGGTGAAGTGTATGGAGAAAAGTCTATTTTGGCTACTGAAGTGAAGGAGCTTCAGGCTCGCCTTCTTTGTTTGTCAGCTGAAAAAGATAAATCTCTTTCCACGCTTGATGAGGTGAGCTATTAAAACCTTACTTTGCATGTATTGACTGCTGATTTCCTTCCTTGCCAACAGTCTTATATCCAGGAGAATAGCTTAGAAAGGTTTTCATGGAATCCCATCAACATTACAAATTTGTCTGTATCCGTCACTGGTAGTAGGCTTTGTCATTTAATCATGAGGACAGCTAGCTCCTTTGTTATCCCGTT
>JAIUZE010023295.1:0-15324 GCA_022085475.1 Heliosperma pusillum
GAAAACATGATTAACTAAGGCCACACTAGGTATTACATTTTAAACCAATTGCAAAAATACGTAAATAAAATCATTCATTCATTCAAACAACATAAATAAAATGCGTCAACTAAATAAATTATTCATTCAAGACATAATTCCGTAATTATGTAGAGTAATTTATCCAAACCACCTTCTAAACTGATTAAATCATGTGATTATTCCGTAATAAGTCACAAAATTCGTATCAAACAAATCCAACTTTAACATTATTTTAAACCGCTTTAAAATAATTAGGTATCATCTAATTGGGAACCGATTCACAACAAACGAAAAAAATTTTTTTTTTTTTTCGATACGGGTACTGTTCATAGCCAGGAAAAACAAAAAATTTTTTTTTTTTCTCGGTACGGGTACTGTTCACAGCCAGGAAAAACAAATTTTTTTTTTCTCGGTACGGGTACTTTTCACAGCCAAGAAAAACAAAAAAACAAAATTTTTTTCTCGGTACGGGTACTGTTCACAGCCAAGAAAAACAATTTTTTTTTTTTTTTTTTTTTACGAAAACCGCAGCAGCAGCCGCACAAAACAGCATCAATTTTTTTTTTTTTTTTTTTCGTTTGTTTTTTTTCGGTACAATTAACACAAAAAAAAAACTTTGATTAGTAGAAATCGTTTATGGTTGCTATTAGAACAAGATTAGCATATTAATTAATGAAACAAGATCAATCGTATATGCTAAAAACTATATAGCAAAAAACAAATTTTTAATCTCATCAACAAAACGAATCCATTTACGTTTTAATTTAATCTTTATTAAATCAAACATCTACAAATTTTTCATATGATTATTCTAACCAATTAAAATACCATAATGAAAATCAAATGGAACAAGAACAACCAAAATCGAAAGCGAATTTTTTTTTTTTCGACGCAAAACAAGATGCAAAATCCATAATATGAAATTCATAAAATATAATTTTGTAGCCTTAATCTCTGATACCACTTGTGGGAAAATATCCGTATATTTCTCCTCTAAATTTCAGGATTATAACAAAATTATAAGATACGAAATAACGAGTCATATATGAAAATAACAATATGAATAAGAGATAAAAATCAACCTTTGGTCCTTGCAAATTGGCTTAAGAACAATATCAAAAGTATGATATCTCCTACTAGTTGCACCCAAAATGCTCATTGATATGCCTTAATCGTGCTAGAACGATTATACAAAATTACCGCTATTTTTTTGTGAGGTTTGATGATAGATCTAGAGAGAAAAATTGAGAGAAAAATCACCCTAGTATTTTTCTTTTTATTCTCTCCTAATCATACTAGCTAGGTTTTCCTAAAATAAGAAATTGCAATTAGGATACTATCCAAACCCATTCGGACCGAGTAGATATATCCATTTATTGCTTCATATTTTTCGGTCACACCTAGTAAATAACATCCATTGTATTATTATAATTATCGTCACTAATATCGTCATCTTATTAATAAGTCCACTCAACCTATTGCAGTCGATTTATTAATACATGTCTGACAATATTTACAATAATTATTACGAGTAATACATTTGCTTAATTAAATATAACGGTTTATATTTAATCACGAATTAACTGATTAGTTCGTTTAAGTTAACATTATTAACATTAATTAAATATAACAGTTTATATTCAATTTACGAATTAACAGTTTAATCCGTCTATCATCATCATTTTTGACTAACCTTTTAGTCAAATACATCGACTAACCTTTTAGTTGTATAAGGCATCAATATGACTATATTATTCATATAATCACATCTCTCAGACACATCCTATAGGTGTGACTTATAGGGACCAGTTGATCACCGCCATAATAAAATGACAATAACGTCAAACTTCTAGCGAGCCAACCGTTATTTATAAACGTTAATCAACTGATTATCATACAAAGTATACCCTGTGAACCTACAGAGATTTATATATGTTATTGCACTAACTGTGTAGAACACTGGCTCCAACACTATGTATGAGAATGACGTATGGGATCTAGTTGATTTGCCTGATAAGGTTCGGCCTCTTCAGTGCAAATGGCTTTACAAGATAAAGCAATCCGTAGGGGGACAACCAGACACCTATAAGGCACGACTAGTGGCAAAAGGTTTCACTCAAGTGCACGGATTGCATTATGATGAAATTTTTGCACCCGTAGTCATGCTGCGTTCCATTCGGATAATCTTAGCGATTGCCGCTTTTCATGACAATGAAATTTGGCAGATGGACGTGAAAACCGCCTTCTTAAACGGTTATTTGGAGGAGGAGTTGTACATGGTACAACCCGAAGGTTTCAGTGACCATAAAAATCCTAAGAAAGTGTGCAAGCTTAAGCGTTCCATTTATGGACTTAAGCAAGCTTCTCGGAGTTGGAATCATTGTTTCGACCAAGTCATAAAAGCAAATGGTTTCACTCGATCGGTTGAGGAACCATGCTTATATGTCAAGTCGAGTGGGAGTAAAATCGTTTTCTTGATATTGTATGTCGATGACATACTCTTGATAAGGAATGATATTCCTCTCTTATCTTCGGTTAAGGTATGGTTAAAGAACCATTTCCAGATGAAAGATCTGGGCGAGGCACAGCGCATATTGGGAATCCGTATCTACATAGATAGATCTCGACGGATGTTATCACTAAGTTAGGAGTCTTATATAGATAAGATTCTTGAAAGGTTCAGCATGACCAACTCCAAGAAGGGGTATCTTCCAATGACGTCTGGGATGCATTTGAGTAAAGCTCAGGCACCCAAGACATCTGAAGAGGGCGAGCGCATGAGTCGAATTCCTTATGCATCAGCTATAGGATCGATCATGTATGCCATGATATGCACACGTCCAGACGTGGCATATGCTTTGAGTATGACCAGTCGGTACCAAGGCAATCCAGGTGAAACACACTGGATGGCTGTAAAAAAATATCCTTAAGTACCTACGGAGGACTAAGGATTGGGTATTGACTTATGGAGGAGAGACTGAGCTTTGCGCAACCGGTTACGCAGATGCTAGCTTCCTAACGGATCGGGATGACTCGAAATCTCAGTCTGGATTCGTATTTACTCTTAATGGCGCTGCGGTCAGCTGGAAAAGCTCCAAGCAGAGTCTTATAGCAGATTTTACGACTGAGTCCGAGTACTATGCCGCTTCAGAGGCTGCAAAGAAAACTATATGGATGCGTCAATTCTTACAAGGACTTGCCATAGTTCCTAGCTCGAATCACCCGATCACCATCTATTGTGATAATAGAGGTGCCATCTTCCAGGCTAAGGAGCCTAAGTCTAGCAACAAATCTAGACATGTACTTCGGAAGGCTCACATGATCAGAGATTACGTGGAGCAAAAGGAGATAGTGATAGACAAGATTGCTACGGATGATAACATAGCAGATCCTCTCACTAAACCGTTAAGACATGATAAGCATGAAGGGCATGTTACTTCCATGGGAATTAAACGTGTTCCTGAGTTGTATTAGCTGTTTGTATGAATTAGATACATCTTTTTCATATACTAATAATAACTTCATCGTATTGTTTTCATATTTTGTTTTTCATGTGGATTGTATGGACAACATTGAAAACCACAAAGTGAACTGAATAACATTATATGTGTTTTGGTCCGTAATCGCCTACATGAGCTGATAACTCTGGCTATTATATTGTTAAGTCGATTGATGGTGGGTTCAACGAGCCATAAGTCAAACTGTTGACTGATCGATCACAAATACGAGTTATAAGGATACCTCGTAGGAAATTGTAATTCGTGACGACGTTATGGAGTCCTAAATGTTTAACAACATTCGGTGCCAGGTCGTGGATTGGACGTCCATAGTGTTCCTAGAGTCGATTATTTTGACTATCGACTGTCTCTTGAGATTAAGGCAGTTTTTGGGTGACTTTGGTTTCTTTCTCACGGTCGACCGTAACAGGAGGCCAAGCAGATTTTTACTGGGTCATTTCATACTGTGCTTACATCTGCAGGATTCGAGTTGAAGAAAATATCCAACCCTTTATCAGGTTTTGTTATTTCTCAGGGCCACTCGAGGAGTAGTAACTGAAATGCATGGTCATGCTCGAATAATGATTCGTTTATCAGTTGAGTTACTCTCTAGTCGGGAAAACCACTCTTGATACTGATCACTTGTAAAATATGACCTTTGTGAATGCGGACTTTGCAAATTGTTTTACATTGAGTGGGAGAAATTTAAGGATATGAGAATCGGTTATCGCACATACACTTGTAAGGACAAGTGGGAGATTGTTGGAGCTAGTGTCCTCCACAGATAGTGTGCTAACAGCTAAGGTTCACAGGGTATACTTTGTATTATAATCAGTTGATTAACGTTTATCGATAACGGTTGGCTTGCTAGATAAGTTTGACGTTATTGTCATACAGATGGCGGTGATCAACTGATCCCTAAAAGTCACACCTAAAGGATGTGTTTGAGAGATGTGATTATTTGAGAAAATAATCATATTGATGCCTTATTAAATGATTAAAAGGTTAGTCGATGTATTTGATTAAAAGGTTAGTCAAATGTGATGATGATACGATTATTTAATAACGATTAAATAATGTTAGGTGGTAGTTGAATATAAAATGTTATATTTAATCAATGTATATAATGTTGGTCTAAACTAAATGTAAACTGTTATATTTAAGATGGCGAATATGTATTACATGATATTATAATAGTGTATTGGTCCGGCATTACTCGGTTTATGTGACGGTCCATTACTAGTAATAATTAGAATACATATTACATTATGTACATATAAAATTATATGCTAATTACCTAATAGAGGTTGAGATAAATAAGGAAACTAGGGTTTTTGGATTTTTGATTCTTTCCTCTTGAATTCTCACGGCTCAAGTGAGATAAAAAAAAAAAAAAAAAATCAATCAAACCCGAGGCTACTCAAATTCTCACGGCACACACAAGTGAAAAAGAGAAGAAAAATTCTGATTTTGAACTCTCTTATTCATCTCCATATTCATCATCAATATACACACAAAATTAGAAATAATTTTTGGGTATTCGTTCTAGCACGACGAAGGCATTTCTTGAACCATCTTGGGTGAAACGATTAGGAGAATACCTACTTTGGTATTTGTTCTTAGGCCTTTTACTAGGACCGAAGGTTATTTCTTAATCTCTTGTTTTATATTATGCAATTTCATTTATGACTAGAAATTCATGTAGTTATAATTTCATTATAATCCGAATTATTTAAAGGGGAGTATACCGATATTTCCCACAAATTCGGGATCGCTTTCGGGCCTATTTCTAATGTTTTCCCACCAAGTTTCAGGCACCCAATCCGGCCTATTTTTGTTATACTTGAGGCCATTAACAAGTGAGGTAATCCGGCTCGTGACCTGTTTCTGCCATTCGGGCTTCGGGTCGTAGTTCGGATCGACCGAGTTCACATGATTCTATTTCATCATAAACAACTTGTTAGTAATTGCTGAAATTGTATAACTACACGTTTTGAAAGTAATAGATAGAACCGTAATAAAATATACCTGAAAGTAATCCCACATCCGCCTACGCTGGTAGTGGCTCGCTTCGCTCCATTTGGTGAAGTATTCTCGGCCTACGGTACGAATAAAAGACCAAGTAACGTATTGCTTGATCGGCTTGTCGACCCTCCTGAAAAAGATACATATTAGAACGAACGCGATAATAAAAGATAATAAAAGTTAGCGTAAAAGTGATAATAAAATAAAGTTTGCGATAATAAAAGTATTCTATATATTAATTAGACACTTACCACTGCCCTATGTCGGGATTGCGAGACAGAATAATCCGGTTACTCTCCTGCTGTGTCGTCGGGATCGCCACCTGCTCTTGCTCGTGCTCCTGCTCGTGAAAGGCAGCATCCTCCTTGTTCCGCTCATCATCAGCACGACGAGAACGACTAGTGCTACCTATGATTCGTCTGATAAACCCACCTGCCATAAGTAAAAGCTATATACAATGCAAATTGTTAGGTAGTTCAATATATAAAAACCGTGAGCAAACTTTTTGAATTACAATGCAAAGTTTCAAATTTGATTATAATTGTATTTTGACAAATAGATTACAATTAACTAGTAACCCTCACTATCACTATCACTACAAATCAACAAACTTTCAGCTGATTTTGACCATAGATGATTTTGAACCTCCCTTTTCGATTTAAAAGCTAAGTTATCGCATTTCTTACATGGACATCTCATTTCACCGCCTAAATCCTTAAACTCACTAGATTGTTCCGCGAATTCAATAAACTCTTTCACCCCATTTGCAAATATCAGCTTGGGTTTCTTTTTTTCGTCTAATCTTTCATACATCCACCGTCGTTCTAATCTTTTCATGTTATTATGTATCTACATTTAAATATATATATATATATGTTATATAAATAAATTATCAGAAAATAACAACAATGATAATCAATAATCACACATAGTAAATTAAACATTTATTATTATCAATATATATATATATATATAATTCTCATCAACAAGTAAAATTAATTTTCTTCAATTGGGTCCTTATCACTCCAACCTAAACCCATCAATCTACGTTTCAAGTCACTAGCAAACACCACTTGTAATTTATTAATGAGGAAAAAATTCGGCAGCAATTCCCCTTTGTTTTCTAAATACACAATGTTGAATAAATATTTACTCAACATATGCATTCAGAAAACATTAAAGGAATTGTTACCGAACTCTTTCCTCATTAAAAAATTACAAGTTATGTGTTTACTACCTAAGTGACTTGAAACGTAGAAAGACAGTCCCAAAACGGGGACTATTCAAAAATTACTCCTAACGAGTAATTTTTGAACGGGTACTAAGTCAATATCAACACATGTAATAATTTTAACATACAAAACACATGTAATAACTAGCTACTAACAACAACAAAAAATTTATTATCAAATGATTAAGACGGAGGGCGAAATTATATTAACAACAACCAAAATTTCATTATCAAAAACAATAATGGCTACTATATATCCTACGTCAATTAAAGACAAACAAATAATTAAGACGGAAGGCGAAATTAAATTAACAACAAAAATTTCATTAACAAAAAAAATAATGGCTACTATCCTACGTCAATTAAAGACAAACAAATGATTAAGACGGAGGGCGAAATTAAAATAAAGATAAATATAGTACCTAAGGATGAAAATAAACAAAGAAAGCGGCGACAAGATGCGGCGGCGACAAGCAGTGACGGCGACAAGTAGCGGCGGTCGACGGTCAAAGGTAGCTAGTGGTGGTCGTCGGATCTACAACAAACAACTAATAAGGAACATATAAATTAACAAAAGGAGAAAAGAGAGAGAATGAAATAGTTAATTAAACTTACCAAGGATGTGGTGGTCGGAAAGTGGTCGCCGGAGGAAGTTAGCCGGTGGTCGGAAAGTGGATTTAATTGATTTGGGGGTTAGGTTTTTGGGGGAAAAATGAATTGAGAGCGACGGAGTTCTTCGGGCGAATTTTTACATAATCGGATAAATCCTGACGGAAATTCCGTCAGGAATCCGTCACCTTACCGAGTTTTCGAAAACAATTCTGACGGAATTTCCGTCAGGAATATGTTTGACTGAGGCAATAATGTCACTCAATTTGACTGTGTTATTATTATATACTGACGGAAATTCTTTCAGTAATATCCCATTTTACTGACGGAGTTTCCGTCAGTAATATGTTTGACTGAGGCAATAATGTCACTCAATTTGACTATGTTATTATTATATACTGACGGAAATTCCGTCAGTAATATCCCATTTTACTGACGGAATTTCCGTCAGTGGCTGTGTTTACTGACGGAATTTCCGTCAGTACCCGTAAGTGAATTTTGCCGCGTTTGACTTAGTCAACGCGCCATTTTCTACTGACGGCTATTGACGGATAATCCGTCAGTTTTATTTTTCCGTCAGTAGTCCGTCAGTCATAATAAATTACTGACGGAATTTTTTTTCCGTCAGAAAAACCGTCAGTTTCCCGAGATATCGTTGTAGTGAATCCAGCCCAACAGGAAGCCTTTGACACAATAATTCACCATGTCTGTCAAGGAGAGCCGGGTGAATTTTTCATTGATAGTCCCGACGGTATAAGGAAGACTTTCTTATACAATGCACTTTATGCTTAAGTTCCCTTGATGAGAAAAATTGTGCTACCAACAGCTACTTCAGGAATTAACGCGTCTAACATCCTATCCTGGAGAACAACACACTCTAGGTTTAAGATTCCAACTGATGCAAATGGTTTGTTAGCTTATAACGTTCCAAAGCAGGGAAGCCTTGCAGATAAAGGAAACAAGTCTAATAATTTGGGATGAAGCTTCAATGGCAAGGAAAGAAAATGTACAGTCACTCGATGCACTCCATCGAGACTTGTGTAATCCATATCTACTGTTTGGTGGTAAGGTCATTGTCTTTGGAGGGGACTTTCGGCAAGTGTTGCATGTTTTACCTCATAAATCCATGAGAGAAGCTGTTAATGAAAGCTTAGTATGTGACAACCCTCGCGATAGCGGAAATAAAACATAACAAGCATTCAATTTATATAGCGGAAAATACGATATTTTTGATACTTTTAACATGCCAAAAGAAAAGTACGAGGAATGTCAAATAATTACAAACTAAAGTATAATATACTACAAAGAGACGAAGTCTCTCAAAACGTTATCAAATATTTAAAGTTGTTTAGCAAAACTAGCTAAGAAACGTCTAGGGGTGAATCGTCGAGGCCAACGCCCGCTAGCTCACACCCGAACCCAAAAACAAGCAAAATCCATCCAAGCATCCTGTTCATCCATGAAAACATGAAAGCCACAGTCAGGGGGGAGTAACTCCGGGTTCTCCCAGCCATATCACAAATAACATACTTAAACGGTAATAGACAAGTAGAAGCATACATATATATATATATATATATATAGAAAGGATCAAGAGAGTCCATCTCAAAAGAGTGAGTCCATGAGTCCTCTTTGTGACCATTGGATGAGGGAGATGGATGGTTGAGATTGATACTCCTAAATGGTCATTAATACCACTATCTCTCTACTTTTCACTAATTAATCACTAATCTATCCTAATTCAATATATAAGCTTTTCCTCCCAATTACTTCTCTCTCATCTCACACAATATCTATCTTCTCCTCTCTCTCTAAAACCCTAATAAATTCAAAATCCCAAAATAATACCCATCCTTCATTCAACACAACCACCACCACAAAAACAAAACTAGATCTGAAAATAAAAAAGAAATCCCACCACCACCACCTCCTCCCCTGCCGCCTCCAGACCACCTGCCGCCAGACCACGACGCCGGCCACCAGGCCGCCTGCACCGTCCACCACCCGCGGCCCTCCACCACCAGACCACCGCCCGCGGCCCTCCTCTCTATCCACCAACCTCCTCCCTTTTCTCCTCTCCTCTGTCCACCACGGCCGTCCTCCCTTCTTTCACCACCCTCCACTCTTTTTTCCGACCGACCACAGCCATACGACCACCACGGCCTCTGTCAACCACGGCCACCACGGCCCTCCTCCCTTCTTCTTTCACCACCATCCTCCCTTTTCATTTTTCTGATTGGTGTTGTTGTGTTTTGTTTAGTTTATTTTTTTTTTTCATTTTTTTAGATCTAATAAAGAGGCTTTGTCTTGTGTTGTGTTGTGTTTTGTTTAGTTTTTTTTTTTCATTTTTTTGATCTAATAAAGAGGCGTCAAATGTACGTCTACTAAAGTAACACATATTGACTACTAAAGTAACACATATAGTATACTAAAGTAACACATATCTTCTTCTTTTTTTTTTTTTCAGATTTGTACCATCATCCTTTTCTTTTCTTTTTTTCTTTTTTCAAATCTGAAAAATGGTATGGTTTTGGTGGTGTTCTCATTTCTCTTTTTTTTTCTTTTTCCTTTTCTTTTTCTTCTTCAGTTTTGCTTAAATATTTGTTTTGTTTATTTTTCTGTTTTTCTTTGTTTTTTAGATCTGAAAAGGTGGGTCAAACTTTAATCACGTCTATTAAAATATCACATATTATTTATTAAAGTAACACATATTGTATATTAAAGTCACACATATTGTATATTAAAGTAACACATATTATATATTAAAGTAACACAAAATCTCTATTAAAGTTACACATATTGTATATTAAAGTAACACAAATTATCTATTAAAGTTACATGTCTTATTTATTAAAGTCACATATATCAAAGTAACACATATTATTTATTAAAGTAACACAAAATGACCTTAAAGTTATATAATGACTGAAGTTACACTTTTAGTATCTGAAGTTACCCATATAATGACTGAAGTTACCCATATAATAACTGAAGTTACACAGTTTTTTTTTTTTGAAGTTACACATTTTTTTATATGTTTTATGCTTTTTTTTTGAATTTGTTATGTTTTTATTTTTTATTTTTAGATTTCGTTTTTTTTATTTTTTTATGATGTTTATATTTCCATATCTAAAGTTACACTATTTTAGACTAAAGTTATATAACTGAAGTTACATAGGTTTGGACTGAAGTTACATATGTTTGGACTGAAGTTACAGAGATTTGGACTGAAATTTGACTAGTTTGGACTGAAGTCACACTAGAAAAGACTAATGCATAAAATTACACTCATAAAAATGCTAAAATTTAATTGTATTTTGGGTTAAAGTTACACATATAAGGCTTGAAGTTACACAAATAATGGTTGAAGTTACAATCAGAAAAGGCTAAAATCACATAAAATTGTCTTAAAGTTACATAAATTCAAATTCATATAGTCGAAATCACATTTTAGCTTGAAGTTACACAAAAAATGGTTGAAGTTAAACTCGTAGTGACTGAAGTTACACTCATAAAAAGGCTAAAATCACATAAACTTGTCTTGAAATTTCATAAATTCAAATTTATGTAATCGAAATCAAATTTTAGTTTGAAGTTACAAAAATAATGGTTGAAGTAACACTCGTAGTGACTGAAGTTACACTCCTAAAAAGGCTAAAATCACATAAACTTATCTTGAAGTTTCATAAATTCAAATTTATATAGTCGAAATCACATTTTAGTTTGAAGCTTCATAAATAACGGTTGAAGTTACACTCATAATGACTGAAGTTACACTCATAAAAAGTCTAAAATGACATAAATTTGTCTTGAAGTTTCATAAATTCAAATTTATATAGTCGAAATCACATTTTAGTTTGAAGTTTCATAAATAACGGTTGAAGTTACACTCATAATGACTGAAGTTGCACGCATAAAAAGTCTAAAATGACATAAATTTGTCTTGAAGTTTCATAAATTCAAATTTATATAGTCGAAATCACATTTTAGTTTGAAGTTACACAAATATGGGCTGAAGTTACACTCACAAATCTCAGAAATTCAAAAGTGCTCAAAAGTGATTAACTAAAGGCTAGAGAGAGAAAGTTAATTAATTAGTGCATAGGTAATGGATTAGTGTTAAGTGTGCTTTTGTCTCTACAATCTCATCCATTCATCTCCCTCATCCAATGGCCAAGATGAGGACTCATGGACTCACAAAAATTGGTGGACTCATAAGAACCTATATATATATATATATATATATATATATATATATATATATATATATATATATAGAGAGAGAGAGAGAGAGAAAGGATCATGTAAGTCCTCTTAGAAAAGGTGAGTCCATAAGTCCTTTTATAGGCCCTTGGATCTTGGAGATGGATGGCTGAGATTGAAACTCTCAAAAATGGATTAGTGGGCTAATTTTTCACTCTCTCTCATCTTTATTAATTAACCCCTAATCTCATCTTAATTCAATATATAAGACTTTCCACTCAACCACTTCTCTCTCATCCCACATAATTTCATTTCTCCATCTCTCTCTAAAACCCAAAAAAATCAAAACCCAAACAATTCAAAACTCAAAAAATTCAAAAACCCAAAAAATTCATAAACATTCATCACCTTCTTTCATCTCCCACCTCCGGCCACCATCTCCGGCCACCACCGGCCGCCGGCCGCCGGCACCGGCCACCGGCACCGGCCACCACCGACCGCCGGCCACCGGCCAAAAAAAAAAAAAAAAAAAAAAATTTTTTTATTTCAAATCTTTTTCTTTCCGCTTCGTCTACACCGCACATGTTCCTCGCCGTGCCTCCTTCTCGCCGCCCTCTCCTGCCGCCTCTTCTCTTCTTCTTCTTCTTTTCTCTTTTCTTTTTTTTCTTTTTTCAGATATGCACCATTCTTTTTAGATCTTGTTTTTTTCTTTTTTTTCTTATCTCTTCTTTCATGTCGTCTCTTCACCACCCTTTTTTTTTTTTGAATCTATGTTTTTATTTTTTAGATCTCGTTTTTATATTTCAAATTTTTTATGTTTGTTACTTTTTTGTGGTTAGTAGTGTTGTTTTACTGAAGTTTCACATAAAATGACTGAAGTTACACTTTTATGAACTGAAGTTACAAATGACTGAAGTTACACATTTTTTTTAATGAAGTTTCACATAAAATGACTGAAGTTTCACATAAAATGACTGAAGTTACACTTTTATTAACTGAAGTTTCACCTATAATAACTGAAGTTTCACATATAGTAACTGAAGTTTCACATATAGTAGCTGAAGTTTCACTTTTAGTAGCTGAAGTTTCACTTTTAGTAACTGAAATTTTATGTTTTTATTTTTTAGATCTCATTATGATTTTGCTTAAGTTACACTATTATGTTTTGATTTTAGTATGATTGTCTTAAAGTTACTCTCCTTTCTTCTCCTTTCTTTTCTTTTTTTCTTTCCCAGATCCGGTTTCCTCCGTCGTCGGCCTCCTTTGGCCTTGTTGTTCTGATTTTTTTTTTTCATTTCTTTCTCAAAGATCTATTATTTACTTCTTTTTTTTTCTCTTTTTTTTTTCAGATATTGTTTTGTATATTTGTTTTGTTTATTTTTTCTTTTCTTTTTTATTTTCAGATCTGAAAAAGTGTGTCAAACTTCATCTATTAAAGTATCACATATTGTCTATTAAAGTTACACATATTGTAAATTAAAGTAACACAGCTTCTCTATTAAAGTTACACACCTTATTTATTAAAGTCACATATATGGTCTATTAAAGTAACACATTTTATTTATTAAAGTAACACAAAATGACCTTAAAGTTTACACTTGTTGATAGTATTAAAATAACACACATTATTTACATCGTTTTTTTCCAGATCTGATTAAAGTAACATGTTTTTTAAAAATTAGATCTCGTTTTTTTTTTGTGTTTGATGTTATTTTTTTTTTTTTTATATTTAAAATCAATGTTTTTATTTTATATCTTGTTTTTATATTTCAAAATTTTTATGTTTGTTTCTTTTTCAGATCTCAAAAATCACCATTTTTTTGTGGTTAGTGTTGTTGTTTCACTGAAGTTTCACCTATAATGACTGAAGTTTCACCTATAGTAACCGAAGTTTCACATATTGTAACTGAAGTTTCACATATAGTAACTGAAGTTTCACATATAGTAGCTGAAGTTTCACTTTTAGTAGCTGAAGTTTCACTTTTAGTAACTGAAGTTTTTATGTTTTTATTTTTTAGATCTCATTATGATTTTGCTTAAGTTACACTATTATGTTTTGACTTTAGTATGATTGATGGTGTATTTGGACTGAAGTTACACTATTTTGTATTGAAGTTACATTATTTTGGACTGAAGTTACACTATTTTGGACTGAAGTTACACTAGTAATGACTAAAGATAACATGTCTTAAAATTTCATTATTAAAAATTGAAGTTACACTTTTTAGGACTGAAGTTACACTTTTAGGGACTGAAGTTACACTATTAAGATACTGAATGTATACTATTAACAGACTGAAGTTATGCTTGAAGTTGTACAATTAAGAACTGAAGTTATATTAGTAAGGACTAAAGTTACCAAAATATGCCTTAAAGTTAAATCAACTTAAATTAAAATTTTCAAATGACTAAAGTTACATAAACATGTCTTAAAGTTACATACTTATGTCTTAAAATTAAAGTTACACATATACGGTTTGAAGTTACACTTATAAAGACTAGAGTTACACTCATAAAAAGGTTCAAATCATATAAATTGTCTTAAGTTACAAAAATTCAAATTTGTACCGTCGAAATCATATTTTAGCTTGAAGTTACACAAATAATGGTTGAAGTTACCATCAGAAAAGGCTAAAATCACATAAAATTGTCTTAAAGTTACATAAATTCAAATTCTTATAGTCGAAATCACATTTTAGCTTGAAGTTACACAATAAACGGTTGAAGTTACACTCAGAAAAAGGCTAAAATCACATAAACTTGTCTTCAATTTTCATAAATTCTAATTTATGTCGTCGAAATCACATTTTAGTTTGAAGTTACAAAAATATTGGTTGAAGTTACACTCGTAGTGACTGAAGTTACACTCATAAAAAGGCTAAAATCACATAAACTTGTCTTGAAGTTTCAAAAATTCAAATTTATGTAGTCGAAATCACATTTTAGTTTGAAGTTACATAAATAATGGTTGAAGTGACACTCGTAATGACTGAAGTTACACTCATAAAAAGTTTAAAATCACATAAACTTGTCTTGAAGTTTCATAAATTCAAATTTATATAGTCGAAATCACATTTTAGTTTGAAGTTTCACAAATATGGGCTGAAGTTACACTCACAAATCTCAGAAATTCAAAAGTGCTCAAAAGTGATTAACTAAAGGCTAGAGAGAGAAAGTTAATTAATTAGTGCATAGATAATTGATTAGTGTTAACTATGCTTTTGTCTCTACAATCTCATCCATTCATCTCCCTCATCCAATGGCCAAGATGAGGACTCATGGACTCACAAAAATTGTTGGACTCATAAGAACCTATCTCTATATATATATATATATATATATATATATATATATATATATATATATATATATATAGTCCTCTTAGGAAAGGTGAGTCCATAAGTCCTTTTATAGGCCCTTGGATCTTGGAGATGGATGACTGAGATTGAAGCTTTCAAAAATGGATTAGTGGGCTAATTTTTCACTCTCTCTCTCTTTATTAATTAACCACTAATCCCATCTTAATTCAATATATAAGACTTTCCACTCAACCACTTCTCTCTCATCCCACATAATTTCATTTCTCCATCTCTCTCTAAAACCCAAAAAAATCAAAACCCAAAAAAATCAAAACCCAAACAATTCAAAACCCAAAAAATTCAAAAACCCAAATAATTCATAAACATTCATCACCTTCTTTCATCTCCCACCTCCGGCCACCATCTCCGGCCACCACCG
>JAIUZE010023296.1:0-22271 GCA_022085475.1 Heliosperma pusillum
TTAGCCTTAGTAGAAATGAGGCGATATGTTATTTGATTATGATTTATATGCAATTAGTCACATGTTAGGAAATGGTTTCCGTGACTGTATAATTATATGGTTGGTGTCGTGTTGACTAAGTACCCATAGAGAATTATGAGTATATGGCGTCGTGACCATGCTAATTCTAAATGAGTAGCTTGGACCACGACATTGATAGGCCGTACTATCTTTAACGAGCATACGGAGTTTGTCGCTTGATAGCTTTTGGGTCCCGGGCCTGGGGGGCTTATCCCCAAGTCGGGGCATGGCATCCTAAGAGTTCCGCTTTGGGAAGGGAGCCAGCTTAAGTACTAGCCATCTCTGCTTAGGGGGTCGCCTAGCAGAGTTTCTTGTGTACGGTTATGTCATGAGACGGGGAAGGGAATAGCTGTTGTCGCTAGGTCTGATCAGTCTAGGACTAGGATGTTTTCCTACCTTGTGGTATAGCCTCGAGTTACAGAAGTCTTCTATTGACTGTACTAAGAACTTATGCCTGTTTGTAGACGTAGTGGTCTTTCATGTTTGTATGATTCTATGAGTTTTAGAAGGTGAGATGCAAGCCGGCTAAGATTGATAGAGTTTGGATTACCGATTGTTAACTAACTGATTAACATGTTACGGTTGATTAGGGTTTGAGTGTATCACGGGCCATGTTTCTGAGAGGAACCTCTGAGCTAGCATACCAGCTTCCCTACCTCGAGTATAGTTTATTATCGGTTTCACATGATAGCTTTCACATGCTAGGTTATTTGTTAGTTATCTGTTTCATAACATGAAAAGCATATCATATATGTTAAAGTTTTGTATTGTTCATATACATTGCTTTTATGTTATTCATGTTTTATTAAACTTGACATTTCGTGGCTGGGAGGACTCGGAGTTACTCCCCACTGACTGTGGCTTCCGTGTTTATATTTAATGCGGTCGAACAAGTGGTGAATGCATACTTTGGGTACATTGACGAGCTAGCGAGCGAAGTATTTACCTTGGACCTATATTCGGTTCTTAGATTGTATATTATTATACACTCTTTTTATTTCCGTATTTATACGGGGGATATGTCTCCCGTCTTGTATATTTCTTTTGTATAAAACTATTTCCGTTTTGTAATGACCTTTTTATTTATGACACCCTTTGTTATGTATTTAAATTATTTTTTTTTCTTTCCGCAAATTTGAGGGTGTCACAATACGGCTTACTGTGCTTAACTAAAATTTCGGAACAAAAGTGTTTTTCAAATTAATTTTTTGACTATAGAATTATTTGTTTGAAACATCCTATTTTATGCTAACAAAGAATATCTTTTGTCTTAGGTAGGAATTTGTCAAAAATATATTAGAATATTGTGTTGAGAAAAGATTTGGTGATAATATTGTGTTTCTTAAGTAAGGGGGAAGTCTTTGTCAACTTTGTTAACTATATATGCGTCAAATGACAATTTATTGTCATGCATTTTTTTAATAGAAAACAACGTGTGCATAAGAGACTCCTACTCTTTATTGTTCTTCGTCTTTTCAGGTGAGTCAAAAAGAGTTTTGCAAACCAATTCATTTAAGTAATTTTGAGATTTCGTCTTTGAAAAAATACTTTCTGCTTTAGCCGTGTCTAAAAACATTCATTTAAGTATAGTGTGCACAAGTTTTATACTCATAAGGACATATTTGTTCTCCGTCATTCTAATTCATTGAACCATATAAGGAGACAAATTGTGTTGTAATTTCTATATTGTGAGAGAGTGCTTTCGGGGTACGGGATTGTAATCAAGTCGCACGATCGGGGTTGATCATGGGGGGTTTTATTTGTAATCAGATTTGGTTATAAAGGAAATATTTAAGAGAGAAAGGGTGGACATAGACCTTTAAAAAGTAGGTCGAACCACGTTAAAAATTATGTGTCTCGTGTCTTATTTCATTTTGTTCGTTATATTCTCGTTTTAGTTTATATTTTTTGTTTCATGCATTCAAGCAAACCAGTACAGCACAATTCTTATTGTCTGGAGAGTCACTGAGATTGTTCAGTTTGCATGTGTACTGTTACAGTAACAAACGTAAACACGCCTTTCGTCGTAGATTTTTTAAAAGACTACTTAATTCAACGCCCCCCCCCACCCCTTCTCGTAAGTACTAGATCGATAAACTCATCAATAGGTATCAGAGCCTCGTACTCTTGATTTCTTTACCGCAAAGAGTTTGATCTTTTATTATTTATTTTTCATTCTTTTATCGTTCAATGAATTCCAGATCTATCAAATGCCCTGTCTTCGATGGCACGGAATACGTCTGGTGGAAAAATAGAATGATGCATTTCATTCAAGTAACTGATTACGATTGTTGGGCAATTATTGAAAATGGCTATAAGAAGGCAGAAAAGAATGCTCGAGCAATATCCCTTTTACAATCTGGTCTTATAAATAAGGAGGATGGCAATATTGTTGGTTGTAAAACGGTTAAGAAAATTTGGGATACTCTCGAGTTAGCCAACGAGGGAATATTGCAAGTGAAGAAACTTCTTATTGATCTCTTAATGCAACAATACGAGGCCCTCAAAATGTAAAAAAAAAAATGAATCAATTAAAAGCATGTCTTCCTGATTTTCTAGCATAACAAATGAAATTTCAAGTCTTGGTTGCTCCTTTCAAACTGAGGACATTGTCCGTAAAATTATAAGAAGTTTAACCAAGAGATGGCTAGCTAAGGTCACGGTTATTGAAGAGGGTATGAACTTAACCACTCTCACCTATGAAGCCTTAATGAGATCTCTTATGGCACATGAAATAGCCCTTGATGATGCCGAAGAGAAACAAGTTAAGGGCTTGGCCTTGAGCGCCTTCTCAAAGTGATCTAAGGAGGAAGTTGCTTTGCTGTCTAAGTGTATTGAAAAAATAACTAGAAAACAAAATCATGGAAAGTTCGATAATTTCATATCAAAGAAATTTGTTTTGTCATCCTTTTCATCCTCTTCATCACGTTCTATGTCTAGAATGAGTTGTTTTAAAATTGGAGATCGTGATCACCAGATCCGAAATTGTCTTAAATGGGAAAAAGAGAGGTCTAAAAATAAACGGGAAAAATCTAAGAAGGAATACAAACATGCAATGATTATTGCTGTGTGGGGTGAGTGCGAATTTGAGGGCGATGAAACACCTAAGGAAGAAAAGTAAGGAAAATTATGTCTTTATTCCATCTATAAGCCTAGGTCACAAAAGAAGTCACACAAAGATAATCTATGTCTCATGGCTCATACTCATGATTCCGGCAGTGAATCCGACGATGAAGTAAGTCTCTCTGACCTTAAGACTCGTGTTCGATCCTTGTCTAAAGAAAAAAATAATTTGTTACTTGATGAGACTTTATACACTAATTATGACCAAAATAAACGTTTAAATGTAAACTGAAATTGAAAGCATTGCGGAGGAGAATTTTCAATTAAAATATACTCTCAAACATATGAGTAAACAAAAAGTAGAAGAGAATGTTCATTCTGACTAGTAACTGAAAATGAGTCTCTTGTTAAGAAAGTCAACGTTTTAACTAAAGAACTAAGGGGGCGTTTGGTTCGAAGGGAAGGAATTGAATGGTATGGAATGTCATACCACTAAGGAACGGATTCTATATCCCATACTTGCTTAAAACTGTTTGGTTGAACCTTGGAATAGAATGAAATATAAAAAATTATGGAGTGGAGTTTGAATCTTGGAGTAAGACTTGGGATTGAGATTAGAGGGGGTTGGAATGGATTTAGAATCCATCCGGATTCTAACTCCATCCCAAAATGCCCCAACCAAACACTAGAATGGATCAAATCCATTCCATTCCATTCCATTCCATTCCAACTCCCCCAACCAAACACCCCTAAGTGAAGTTAAGAAAATGCATGTCACAAGTGCCACACCCTATTCTGTTATTCGATCTAAGTTTGATAGGTTAAATGTTGATTATGATGCTCTTCTTATTAATGACAAGAACCTCACATCTAAAGTTAGGAAATTGGAAACAGGCTTGAAAAGTGCTCAAGAAGTCATTGCTAGATGGGAAGGCAGTGGTATTGTTTTAGAATCCTTAGTCAATCGGTCAAGAAACCGAAAAAAACTATGGAAGAGGCTATGATTCACGTTCTGATATAAGACATAATGATTATCAATATCGTACGGTATGGGCCCTGAACAAAAATTAAACACCCCTCCGCTTTGTTCAAAACAGGATGAAAACAAAGTATTTCAAGTTCATCAAAAATTGAACACTTCTGATGACTGTTCAAAATGAAATAAACTGAGAGTCGTAAGAAAATTTGCCCCGACGAGATAGGCTTTCGCAAACGTAAGTACGTAGGCCTGCTGGAATATAAAATTTGCAATTATTGTGGACACTCAGGACATGTATTTAATGCTTGCAAGAAACGTCTAAGCCACATAGATCAGAACATAAAAATTGTTAAAAACATATGAATTAGTAAAGATGTCTTGGACTTGGTCGAATGAGAGGAGGCAGCATCTGGTATCTTGATAGCGGATGCTCTATACACATGACAAGTAATAGAGATCAATTCCTCTCATCATCGACCTACCAGGTTGGAAATGTGGCCTTCAAAGACAAGAAAAAAAAGGGAAGGTCCTGGCATTGGCAAAGTCGGTAAGTTTCTTTCACATTCCATCAATGATGTGTTGCTAGTAAATGGGCTTAAACACAACTTGATTAATATAATTCAATTATATGACGAAGGTAACAAGCTTGAATTTCATTCCGATACTTGCTATGTAAGTAGAGAAACTTCTAATGAATTGAAGTTGTTCTTGTGAGAAGAAGAATAAAAAACATTTATGTTATTGATCTAGAAGGTGTTCATAAGGAGTGTTCAGTTGCTTATCAGTTATGCCAGAACAATCCTCACTTATGGCATGTGTTGTAACAGAGGCGTCCCGTTACCCAATAATTAGTTGATTAGGGTGATACGAACAAAATATAGCGAATAACAAATAAAGATGACATACAGATATACGTGGTTCACAAGTAAAATAACTGGCTACGTCCACCCGGAAGGAGAGTAAATTTTACTATTATGAAGATAATAGTACAACAGTAGACTGATACACACGCGCTACTAAGAGCCAAAAGTGTACTCAATTCTACCAACAAATATAGTAATCTCAAATAGACAAAAGAGACTACTCTGCCGAGATGAAGGACAAACGATCTTGAAGCCAGCAAGTTCCGAACAAACTCCTTCAATCTCCAATTTCAGAAGAACACCAATCTACTTGAGCCCGGAACAAACTGAAGCTTCCTCCCAAAGCTAAGGGAACCTCACAAATCGACTCTCATAAGATAGTGCTCACAAATATTATCTCCACCTCCTTCAATTATTCTAGACTAATACAAGGGTCTTTATATAGATTTATTCCACCCTAAAATAAGAGACCTAGACTAATTAGGAAGCAAAGACTATTAGGAAATTAATACTAATTTTCTAATACAAGACATATACTAAATAGGAAATTAAATAATTTCCTAATAAAAACAAATAGCAGACAAAGCATAAGGAGAAATCCACTTGGAATACAATACCAAGTCAAACACTCATCATGCATTGTATTAGTGTATCAGGTAGCAATGTAGCATAATCAGGTGGCTCAACTATGTTATACTCCTTATTTGATACGCTCGACTCGCACGAGACTCAGACGGATCTTCTTTGCGTTTGTTTATATTTACTTGTCTTAGCTTAGTTCGTCTTGACACAAATTCAAGGCACAAATTCAAAACAATCTCCACCTTGACTTGAATTTTACAAAAAAACGAACCAAACCCAAATCAGCTTCAACAGAGTCGATCCTCAAGTCAATACCTGTCCCAGTAATCTCCACTCTGACTTGAATACAACCCACTAAATGGACAAACGAACTATGTGTGCAAAAAACGTGACCAAATGTACAAAGTACCAAAGGTAGCAAGCTGCAGCTACCAAACGTACTAAGTACCCAACATATCTTCATACCAACAGGAAGGCCAAACGTAGCAACACTCCGAAGAGGACAAAAGCTACCAAACGCCAACACAAATATATGAGATACCAAATGTCACTAAAGATGGAATGGTGTACCAAAACAACACACACAAGATTCCAAACAAAAATCTCCTCCAAACAGAATCATGGCCAATGTACCGTCGTACCAAATTGACCAAAAGGACGCTAAAGCCACGAACAAATCAGATGTTGTGTCATGACCACTACAAACTTGCCTACACCAAGGCAACAAAACTCAAGTCGAAACCAAAACAACATTCTAAGCGAGCATAAATTACCTCCATCAAAGGTACAAATAGTTAGACTAACAAGTTCAACCCAAAAGCTCCAAAGAACAAACTCCCGTCGAAGTTTCAGATGACCCTTTTCGAGATCCAAATAGTTCTTTTTCAAGAACCTAGCGGAGCTTGAGACGGACAGTCGCATTTAACAAACGAATTCCAAACCATTCGACCACTATACAAGTCACTTACAAGTAGACTTATATCTGCAATGTTGGAGCAAATGAGCTCTCACACTAGAACACCATAGACTCCACCTTGAGTCTATAACCATCTAGTATACCCTGTACTGAGTCTGCCATCCAATAAGCCTTGGACTAGGCCTGCGTCCATTTAAGCCCTGGACCGGGCCGCTCAAGGCTCTACCTTGAGCCCAAATAGCCTCACCGAAGCGTACAAAACAAATGTTTAGTAAAATGTCTTGAAGGATCCATTAGCTTGACAAGTGAAGGAGCAAACTCCACCTTACCGTCAACATTACCATCCTTACACAAACACACCAAACCCAAAAGTATGTCAACTTTCAAAATATTCGCTCTCAAAATCTTTTCACCCATAATTTTACAAACCCAAATTAACGCCCTAAATCACAATGCAGAAGCAGAAGAGACCGAAGTTTGAACCTTGGGCTCTGATACCAATTGTTGTAACGGAGGCGTCCCGTTACCCAATAGTTAGTTGATTAGGGTGATAAGAACAAAATATAGTGAATAACAAATAAATATGACACACATATATACGTGTTTCACCCGTAAAATAACTGGCTACGTCCACCTGGAAGGAGAGAAAATTTTACTATTGTGGAGATAATAGTACAACAGTAGACCGATACACACGCGCTACTAAGAGCCAAAAGTGTACCCAATTCTACCAATAAATATAGTAATCTCAAATAGACAAAAGAGACTACTCTGCCGAGATGAAGGACAAACGATCTTGAAGCAAGCAAGATCCGAACAGACTCCTGCAATCTCCAAATTCAGAAGAACACCAATCTACTTGAGCCCGGAACAAACTGAAACTTCCTCCCAAAGGGAACCTTACAAATTGACTCTCATAAGATAGTGCTCACAAATATTATCTCCATCTCCTTCAATTATTCTAGACTAATACAAGGGTCTTTATATAGATTTATTCCACCCTAAAATAAGAGACCTAGACTAATTAGGAAACAAAGACTATTAGGAAATTAATACTAATTTCCTAATACAAGACAAATACTAAATAGGAAATTAAATAATTTCCTAATAAAAACAAATAGCAGACGAAACATAAGGAGAAATCCACTTGGAATACAATACCAAGTCAAACACTAATCATGCATTGTATAAGTGTATCACATAGCAATGTAGCATAATCATGTGGCTTAACTATGTTATACTCCTTATTTGATACGCCTGACTCGCATTAGACTCAGACAGATCTTCTTGGCCTTTGTTTCTATTTACTTGTCTTAGCTTAGTCCGTCTTGACACAAATTTAAGGCATTAATTCAAAACATCATGCAAAAGCATTTGGGCATGTTGGTTTCTCTTCTCTTGACAAACTTCACAAACTCGAGTTAGTGGATGGATTACTATCGATGAAATTTAAAATTGAAGGGATTTGTGATGTTTGTGCTCGATGTAAACAAGTCTAGAACTCATTCACATGGACTTATGTGGTCCGATGAGGATTAAAAGCCGAGGTGGTAGCTTATATGTTTGTGTTCTAGTAGATGATTACCCTCGATTTGTTTGGACCGTGTTTTTACACGCCAAAAGTGAGACTTTTGATGAGTTTATTTGTCTTATTAAGAAATTTTAAAACAAATTAGGACATAAGTTGATATCTATTAGAACAGATCATGGAATAGAATTTCAGAATGACTTGTTCACATCATGTTGCAGGGACAACGATATTGAATACAACTATTCTGCTCGTAGGACACGACAACAAATGGAGTAGTGGAAATAATGAATTGTACTTTAGAAGATATGTAACGAACCATGCTCCTTTGTAGTGGATTACTTAGAACCTTTTGGGCGGAAGCTGTGAACACGGGTCGCTACATTCATAATCGGGCTTCCATTAGGACTATCCTTAAGAAAACGCCTTATGAGCTTCTTTATGGACGAAAGCCTAACATATCACATTTCCGCTGGTTTGGGTGAAAGTTTTTTGTGCACAATAATGTAAAAACATTTTGGGAAAAGTTGACCCTATAAGCGATAAGGCGGTATTCTTAGGATATTCTAACGAAAGCAAGGCCTATAAAGTCAAAGAACCGTATGCTTTGAAGAGAGTATCCATGTGATTTTTGATGAAACTAATGTTTTAAACGCTGAATTGCAGATGGACGTTTAATTTGAAATTGGCTTATTGATGACGATCCTCCAGAGTTGCAAGAAGAGCCTTCGTCGCTGGAAGGAACAAGTGCTGAAAGTACTAGTAATTCAGGGGGAATTGAACAAAACATGGATATGTCCATTCTGGAGAAAAATACAACTTATTGAAGATCTAAACATAATGACGAACAGTACACCTCTAGATCAAACAATGGATACAGCCGCTTTGAAGTTTCAGGAAAAACAAACACTGGAACAGATTAGAATCGAACAATGCCACCAAACAGTCTGTACCAATGTTCAATCTACTCCATAACCAGAGACATTTTTTGCACGACGTTGATAGCATCAAAGCTCTCATCCTATGGATAATATCTTGACTGACATTCATGAGGGAGTTAAAACTAGATCTTCATTAGAAAACCTTTTGTGATTACTATTCATTCTTGTCTGAGTTAGAACAACCTAATGTGAATGAAGCTCTAACTGATCTTGATTGGGTTATTGCTATGCAGGAGGAGCTTAATCAATTTAAGCGAAGTAAGGCGTGGCATTTGGGGACACGTTCAAGAGGCCGTTCTATCATAGGAATGAAATGGGTATTTCAAAACAAATTGGATGATGCAGGTGTAATCGTGAGAAACAAAGCTAGACTCGTGGTGCAAGGGTAAAATAAACAAAAAGGGATTGATTTCGATGAGACCTTTGCACCCGTGGCTAGATTTGAAGCTATTCGTCTCCTAATTGCTTTTGCTGCACATATTGGAATCAAACTCTTTCAAATGGACGTTAAGACCGTGTTTCTTAATGGTTAATTGCAAGAGAAAGTGTATGTTGAACAACCTCTCGGTTTTCTAGATAGAAATTTTCCTCATCATGTTTATAAATTAGATAAGGCACTTTTATGGTCTTAAACAAACACATAGGTCTTGGTATGACAGACTATCAAAGTTTCTTCTCGATAATGGTTTTCAAAGAGGTCCAGTTGACAAAACACTATTTTTGAAACCGGTGAAAGAGGACTTGTTAGTTGTTCAAATATACGTAGATGATATCATTTTTGGAGTAACTAACGATGTATTGTATGCATATTTCTCAAATCTTATGCAGTCTAAATTTGAGATGAGCATGATGCGCGAACTAGGATTCCTCATGGGCCGTCAAATCAAGCAAACCACGCATAGCATCATGATTCATCAACGAAAATACATCAAGGAGATGCTAAAGAAATTTGTAATGACAACAACAAACCCATTCTCTACACCTATGTGCTCTACACTAAAACTTGATAAAGATGAAAAAGGTAAAAGTGTAGATGAAAAGGTGTTTCGAGGTATGATAAACTCACTCTTATATCTTACTGCTAATGATCCAGATATTATTTATAGTGTATGCTTTTGTGCTTGGTTTCAATCAAATCGCAAAGAGTCTCATTTAACCGATGTAAAGCGTATCTTTCGATATTTGATTGGAACCCAAGATTTATATTTATGGTATCCCCATGGATTGCAATTTCACTTTAATGGGGTATTCAAATGAAAATTATGAAGGTTGCTCAGTTGATAGGAAAAGTACCTCTGGTGTCGCTACTTTTCTAGGACCGTGTCTTATATCTTGGGCTTCCAAGAAACAAAATACGGTGGCATTGTCTACTGTGGAGAGTGAATATGTCGCTGCAGCTCAATGTTGTTCTCAAATTTTGTGGGCAAGACAACAATTGCGGGATTACGATATGATCATTAATTGTATTCCTATTCTTTGTGGTAACACTAGCGCAATTAATATTTCAAAAAATTCCGTTCAAAATTCCAGGACAAAACATATTGACAATTGTCATCACTTTCTTCGTGATCATGTAGAAAAGGGAAACATTTGCCTAAAACTTTGTAAAACTGAAGATCAATTGTCTGATATTTTTACTAAACCATTGGCTATAGAACTATTTGAGAAACTCCGATTAGAATTAGGTCTCTTGAATAGTAGCTCATAGTGACTTTTATCCTCAAATTAATCCCTCAATGATTGACTAAATTGAAGAGGTCATGATGATGTGTTGATAAATTGTCCCATGTGATTTAAGTTGATGTGCAATCTACTTACTCTAGTCGGCTCTCATAAAGACTAGTAATGAGCTGACTTTTTGTGAGATGTTATTGTTTTACATAATTATCTATATGTAACTTTGGCAAAATATAATTAACCAAATCTTATTATTCGAATCTTCCCCAAGACACCACGTCTCTCAGTAACAATCCCAACCGAGCCCCTCACTACCTCACTTAAACTGAAACTCTCTTCTAAAAAAACCCTCACTTTCCTTTCGAATATGGAGAAAACATGCTAGGGAAGGGGCACAGTTAGAACTGCGATCCTTCGAAGAGGCGCTGCACCTGCTGCGTCATTTCCCCAGAGGTTTCCTTCTGCAAAAGGAAGGCTCTCACGTTTCTATTACGGAATAGTGGTAGATCTTTACTTTCCTTTCAAAAAGTTACTGAGATATATTTATAAAAAAGATAGAACTTGAAAATATTAATAAAATATCCAGAATATTCCCGCGCGTTCCGACTCGGAGTTTTAAAATGGTTTCTAGAAAATGAAGCGGTTTTCGACCCGGACTCCAAATTAACTCTAATGACTGTCAAAACGACCGTACCGGTGCGTAGATGGCGATCAAGGGGTAGGCACAAGTGTTTGAGCTATCACTTGTTGATAAACTTACGAACTGTTATAAATTGTTCCGCGTACATACCAAACATGCGGCCCAATCATCACTGGGTGGTTAGCGAAAGGTGCAGAAACGAGGTATCTACACTTAGGTAGGAAGTTGTGAAAAAATATTTTAATATTGGGTGAAGAAAAGATTTATTGATAATATTCTATTTTCTAAGTAAGTGGTAAGTCTTGGTTAACTTTGTTAACTATATATGTGTCAAATGATAATTTATCGTCAAATAGAGTTTTGCAAACCAGTTCATTTAAGTAGTTTTGAGATTTCGTCTTTGCAAAAAAGACTTTTTTCTTAAGCCGCATCTTGGATTCGGTATAATGTGCACACGTTTTATACTTATATAAGGACATATTTATTCTCCATCGTTCTAATTCATTGAACCATATAGGGAGACAAATTGGTTTGTAATTTCAATTTTCTGAGAGAGTGGTTTCGGGGTACGATGTTGTACTCGAGTCGCACGATCGGGGTTGATCGTGGGGGTTTTCTTTGTAATCGAGCTTGGTTATAAAGAAAATATTCATAAGAGAGAGAAGGTGGACGTAGACCTATAGAGAGTAGGCATAACCACGTTAAAAATCTTGTGTTTCGTGCCATATTTCATTTTATTCGTTGTATTCTCGTATTAGTTTATGTATTGGTTGGATTACTCGTGGTTATTTATGCAGTGGTTAGAAGGATGAACTTTCAAATGTATCGCTTTTACCCTTTTTGAGTAAGCTACTTATTATTCAGACGACTGACCTTCTTTTTGGTACAATAGCGTGGATTATTTCATTACCAGCTCAATATGTCTTTCTTAATACTCCCTTCATTCCCCTTTAATTGTCTTCTTTCTTGCAAAGTTTATTCTAATTAATTCTCTATTTTAGAAATTTGGTATGCCAGAATGGGTGGACTACATGTATTACCTCTAATCTTATAACTACCACTTCGTCATTCAAAATAGCATTGTCCTGTTCTTTCCAATTAAAGAGATAAAGGAGTAGTTTTGCATATATTTCTTAAATCTCACTAAAGTATTAGAAAGTTAGACATTAAAAGTAGATAGGAGAAGTATTATTAAATAGTACTATCTCCTATTCACTCATTTCTTCCCCTTTTTTTGCACAAGAATTAAGGAAATCAATTTTGACCACACAAAACACACTACCTCACATACAAATGAATTTGGACCACACAAAACACACAACTCCACATTCAAAAAGGGAAATAGCGAAGAAAATTCGACTTACCCAATAAGGAAAGAGGGAAGAAATGAGTAAATAGGAGGGAGTATATTATACATACTAATTTGTATTAAGCTGTCTTATTATTATACATACCAATTTTATTACTCTTTATACCATTTTATATCAAAATGAAAAATGTTTTCTCAATAATTTTATGTTCCACGCTTATATGTATTACTCTGTTAGACACATTTTCTTAGCCGCGAGAAAACTAATGCACAAAAGTCTTGGTGCTTGCTTAATAGTTAGTACTTATTAGTTATAGAACACACTTTTGAAAGACTTAAAATAATTTATGTATATAATAGTCAGTTAGAAAAAATGTACCTCCATAAGTATAAAAATATTTAGAATTTTTTACTTCTAATTCAAATAAATGGTAAACAATTAATTATTTCCTAATATCAATAAGAAATTTGCAATAAGTTAATTTAATTTTCTAATTCTATTAGGAAAATTAACAATTAATAATTTTCTAACTTCTAATTCAAATAGAAAAATGGTAAACAATTAATTATCTACTAATATCAATAGGAAAGTTGTAAATTATTAATTTTATTTTCTAATTCTAATAGGAAAATTAATAATTAACTATTTACTAATTTTAGTAAAGAAATTTTAAATAACTAGTTTTAAGTGTTTTAATAAAGTTGGGGACTACCACGTCGCTCGAAAAAAGCCTCAAATATATATATAGATCGATAGATAGATTTAAAGAATTTACTGAATGAAAATGCAGTGACATGTAAAATTTGATTTACATCATATATGTACTGTATTTTAGTTTTCTTTTCAAAACGAAAAATATTAACTAATTAAACATTAATTGATCTCATGCCAATATTATGTTAGCGAAGGTTATTTGTTGGTCATGCAGTGTACAAAAATATTAGATCTGAACTATGTACCATATTTCGTTATATTGTTATGCAGTGTACAAAAATATTAGATCTGAACTATGTACCATATTTTATTATATCGTAAAATTTACTGTACATTATTTAGTAGCCGTGCAAGGCACGGACAAGAAAACTAGAATATAATATAGTTAACTTTTTTATAGGCTGTGTGTTAGGAAGTTAATATCTTCCAACTTGTATATATAAACGACGTACCCTAAACATCTCATTTATTAAATAACATTCAATCATTCCTAACCGTTCTTGTGTCTTTCGTTCTTCACTTTAACATTAACAACTCTCGTCCTTAGTCTAGCTGTCTAGGTGCTATTCTTAATGACTAATTAAATCACTACTAATCCTATTATCCTAATACAGTAATATGGAGTTATCTAAAGTATAGGTAGGAAACAAAAAACTAACAATTTTGGATCATAAAATGCAGCAGACCTAATATGCACGTTACTGTCTTACTGACTATATTTAGTAACTTTGTAGCTGGCTACACCATTTATTAATCATAGTGAGAAAACAGGATTAAATTAGATGGAAAAATAACAAAAATTTCTTTGGAACATAAAACATGCGAAATACTCGAAAAATCTAATGTGGTAAACTTACCTCAAAATCCTTGCTGACGATGGGACAATAACTATACGTAGGAGTGGTAGTACCGATCAAGAACATTGGCGCCGACGAGGCAACAGCGCCAATAGTAACATCTGGATACTTGATCCGAAAGTAGGCCGCCAAGGCTAGGGTTCATAAAATAATGAAGACAGGAAAAAAATTCACATTTCAAGTTCAAATTGAAGGTTTTAAATCATGTATTTTAAAACATCATTTAGATAATCACACTTCCTATTAATACCGTCACTATTATTTTTATCATAAAGTTGTTAACATATTTACATGTTACTAACTCTAATAATAATAACTAGTTTTTAACGTGTGCCCTTAGTTAATAAGCTTAATATAAAGGTCACACTCAAATATTAAAATGAAGTAATAAAACATAATACGTGTAAACTATAAAATGTTAAAATATAACAGAAATATTTATATATTTTAGTTATCAAAACATCTAAATTGAATATATGTTCAAACAATAATAATGTAAATTATGATAATTATTCGATAAAGATTTTTAAATTAATCCAAAATTGATTAGATATCTCTTTGTAATAATTTTATAAAAAACCTGATATCAAATTAGAGAATTTACCTCCTGAATACCCGGTACCAAAAACAACGACGGGGGAATGATTAGTAGACGTATTAAACTTATAGCTGAGTATGATGGTTTTGAAGTCCTCAAGGGATTGTTCAATGGTGAGACAAGCCCTAACTTGTTTATCTGCCATTGCCTTTTCTATATCTCCATATGGGACGGACTGCCCATAAAAGCGGTGCTACATGGACACAAATTATCGAGTTTTAAACCGTGGTTTATGTTATTTTTATGTACGGAAGAATAATGATAGAGCACCATCTAGTTGTGAAGAAACCCGATTTCCCACATGTGAGTGTAATCCCACATTGATAAAAGAGGAGAGAGTTTACCACCTTATAAGGCAATGGGCTACTCCCTCTATTGCCAATTGGTTTTAGAGTGGAACCCCATTGGGTTTATAAAGTGGACTCTCTCTCCTCCGTACGGGTTGGACCCAGGGCCGATTATGAAATTTAACATGGTATCAGAGCCCATGGTAAAAAGACCTGGGCATAAAAGAAAAAGTAAAAAAACTGGGCCAAGAAATCGCAACCGTTGAAGAATAACACGGTTTGCTTGACAGCTGGAAGAGAGGCCAGAAAGCCCCCCAGTCTGATTTAAAGTGGGCTCACATGTGAGGGGGAGTGTGAAAAAACCCGATTTCCCACATGTGAGTGTAATCCCACATTGATAAAAGAGGAGAGAGTTTACCACCTTATAAGGCAATGGGCTACTCCCTCTATTGCCAATTGGTTTTAGAGTGGAACCCCATTGGGTTTATAAAGTGGACTCTCTCTCCTCCGTACGGGTTGGACGCATGCCCGATTATGAAATTTAACACTAGTGGTACATAATCTAGCTCGGTACCATCATAATTAAAATAATTGAGTAATAATAAATATTAAAATCAGTTTAAGATGTGGAGGGGCATAAAAGTAATCTTATTTTATCTCATTCGGCAAGATTAAGGCATGATTCATGAAGCAAACAATTCTTCAACCATGACTTTAATAGAATCGGTTTCGCCAACGACTGTCACCGTACAACTTTATTAAATAATTTTAGTTTGAATTGTGATTTGATTTCCGTAGGATGTTTCATAATCACATTTTAGTTGAAATGTTGAGTTTTCATTGCATCATTTAGCTATAACAAAAAAAAATTACTACGATTACAGCGGCACTAAGGTAGCACGGACACTCCTCCTACTTAGCCATCCCGTGTCGGACACCGTGTTGGAAACACGGACACACGGACACCTTTAAAGAAGGAATGAGAGGTTGAAAGATTAAAAGAGATTGATTAGAAGATGATTTTGGGTGGAAAATGAGAATAAATTATCGTCAAAATCAAATTTTACCTTCAATTATTTACATTTAATATCAAATACTATTACAAATATAAAATCGTACGTTATTTATAACTATAAATTATATTTTTTATTAAATTTAAATGCCGTGTCCCGTGTCCTAAATTTCATGAGATGCCGTATCAGGTGTCCGTGTCGTGTCCGTGTCCGTGTCCGTGTCCGTGTCCGTTTTGGTGCTACCTAGACGGTGACACATCGGAGATGATAATGTAATATTCCATTTTTGCCCTTGGCTAAGTGATTTGACTTTCATATTAAAAATAAGGAATATTTAAAATGTCCTTAAAATTTTCAAAATTAAGCTCGGCGGTACTCAAAATGACTTATCTCGTATTCTCAAATACTGTATATAATTTATAAACATGATATATATAAATTTACAAAATTAAGCTTGGTTAGGTGATTTGACTTGTCTCATATATCCCTAATATTTATAAACATGTTCAGGGCCGGCCCTAAGGCCTGTTTGGGTGGGCAAATTACAAGGGCCCAATACTGGGAGGGGCCCAATGTAAAAAAAATCAGAACATTAAAAACGCAGCATTCAATGATTGAAGTAGGAGGGTGCAAAAACAACAGTTGGCATGTAATAAAGAATATAGGAGTATAATTAATTTTCCTAGTTTTACTCCTCTTCTTCCGCCTTTCGTTTCTTTTCATTGTTATTTTTTTGTTGCATTTAATAGAAGTTCAGGAGGATAGAAGACATGCAAGAGATTTGAGCATAATTGTTGTTGATCTTCATTTAATGTATTTCTGAATGTATGCGTGAATCAATTACAAAGATTCAATATATACTACGAGTCAATACACAGACCATGGCATAATATCATGTCACAAGTACTAGGTAGTTGACTCTACTAAAGTTACAACTCATAACTAGGTACAAGTCTCAATGACAGATTAGATAGGATCATGTAGGTCATGTAGGATCCTTTTGTCTGCTTTTCCGTTGGACTATTGGTGAATTCAGTGTGTTGGTCTTGCTTTGGGCTGTTGGATAATGTGTTGCTTTACTTGAGATGGTATTTCTTCTACACTCCCCCTCAAGATGGGAGTGGAGTCGTGACGAAACTCCCATCTTGGACAGTAAGTGCTTATGCTGAGAAACTGTGCAGGATTTTGTGAAGATATCTGCAACCTGTTCTTTAGTGTTGACGTAAGAGGTAGTGAGAAGCCCTTGCTTGTTGTATTTTTTCTTTGGGAAAGTGACAATCAACTTCAATATGTTTAGTACGCTCGTGATACACTGGGTTGGCTGCAATAGCTAGTGCAACTTGATTATCACATTTGTGTGAGGCTGGTCGCAAGTGTTGAAGTCCTAAATCTTGGAGAAGTTTGAATAACCAAGTGACTTCACATGTAGTCATGGCCATGGCCCTAAACTCAGCATCTGCTGAGGATCGAGACACCATGGTCTGCTTTTTGGAGTTTTATGAAATGGGAGAATTGCCAAGTAGAATGCAGAAACCTGTGGTGGATTTTCTGCTAAAGCGGCAAGATGCCCAATCTGAGTCACATTAGGCTGTGAATTTGACAGCAGAATTACTGGCAAACAAGATACCCTGGCCTGGAACCGACTTGAGGTATCTAAGGACTCGTCTGGCTACCTGGATATGATCAAAGGTAGGATTTTGGAGAAACTGACTGAGCAACTGAACAGAGAAAGCAATATCAGGCCTTGTAATGGTTAAGTAAATCAGTGCCCACCAATCTCCAATAGTTGTCTGGATGGGGTAAAGGAATTCCCTTACCAGGTTCCAGTTTGATCTCCGGATTGACAGGTAGTTGAATGACCTTAGATTTGTCTACTCCAAAGGTGTGGAGGAGGTCCAAGGTATACTTCTTTTGGGAGAAAAAGATGCCAGCACTGCTCCTGTCTATTTCAAGGCCTTAGAAATAGTTTAAGGCACGTAAGTCTTTCATGTGAACGAAGAACTGAGCTGGGAGTTGAGGTATTGAGTTTCAATCGGATTGTCCCCTACAATGACCATATCATCAACATAGATGAGGACGACAATGGTGCTACCATGTTGTTGCTTCACAAAGAGGGAGATATCTGCATTAGAATGTTTTAAACCGCAGTTAACCAAGACATGTGAGAGCTTGGAGAACCATTGTCGTTGGGCCTGTTTTAGACCATATAGGGACTTCAATAGCTTGCAAACCTTCTCTGCAAACTCCCCCTGAGCTGGGATAATTAGTGTACCATCATTGTAACCCTGAGGAAGGTTCATGTAAATGTCTTCCTCCAAGTCCCCATGGAGAAAGGCATTGGCAACATCCATTTGACATGTCTCCCAATTGTGGATGGCCACAATGGCCAATAGAGCACGTACTATGGACATTTTTGCCACTGGAATAAATGTTTCGTCATAGTCAACACCAGGCATTTGTCTAAAGCCCTAAACAAGAAGTCTAGCTTTGTGTCTCGCTCTTTAAAGACCCATCTGGATTGTACTTAGTTTTAAAGATCCATTTTCACCTTATAGCTTTTCATCCCTTGAGTAAAGCAGTTAATTCCCAAGTAAAGTAGTCATGAAGTGCCTTCAATTCCAGGTTCATGGCATTGATCCACTTTGGATGCTGAACAACTTCTTGAAAAGTATTAGGGCCTTGTTGAGTGATAGTGGAAGTGGCATTCCCAGCAAAGAGCTTGGGGAGATGAAGTTGGTTACCATGTTGGCAATGGTAGTAGGAGCCATGACAGGGTTGTGGACTATGTAGTCCGTTGTCCACTCTGGAGCTCTTCGAGTTCTTGTGGATCTTGTTTGTGGCTCAGGGGGATCAACATGGTTAACAGTGAGGGTTTCCTCAGTGAACAGTGGAGGTGGCTCAGTATAGGAGCTTGACTGATCATTGGGTGCCATTGGGGGATAGGCAGGCTCAAAGAAAATGGGATTGTCTCCCACAGGTTTAGGGGTGAGTGTGGGATGTTGGCCAGATTGCAGTGAGGGAAGAAATTGGGTGAAATTGCTGATCTTGTAGGGAAAGACACCTTCAAAGAACTGGACATCGCTAGACACGAATACAGTTTTCCTCACTATGTCATAGACTTTGTATCCCTTATGAGAGAGTGGATAGCCTATGAAAACACAAGGTATTTCCCTTGGTTGAAATTTGTCCTTATCCCTGCTAGGATTGTGTACTATAGTCAGACATCCAAAGACCCGCATCATGTCATAATTAGAGACTTTATTAAACAGAATTGCGTAGGGAGTTTTATGTTGTAATACTGCAGTAGGGAGTCTATTTATGATGTATGTGCCTGTGAGGACACAATCACCCAAGAAGGTTAAGGGGAGTCCTGAACTGAACTTTATGGCCCTGCTAATTTTAAGTAGATGCATGTGTTTTCTTTCAACAACCCCATTCTGCTGAGGGGTATCAACACAACTTGTTTGGTGCCAAATGCCCTGTGATAATATGAATATTTTGTTGTCACCTTCTGTGATTTCAATAGGATTGTCTGACCTGAGATTTTTGATGGTTTTCCCAAACTGATTCTTAACAAATTTATAGAATTGCATTAGTAGTTATGCCACTTCAGACTTAGTTTTCATAAGATAGACCCAAGTTGCTCGAGAATGATCATCAACTATAGTTAAGAAGTACTTATGTTTACTTCTTGTTTCTTTTCCAGTACGGTCCCCATATATCTACATGTACCAGGTCAAAAATGTGAGCTGCCTTGTCAATCATAATAGGAAAACGCAATCTGGTTTGTTTGGGCATGGAACAAGTAACACAAACACCCGGCCCTGAAATTGGATTTGAGTGATTTAGGTATGTTTAAAATTTGTTTGAGTTTGCTGTTAACAGCATGTCCTAGTCTTAGATGCCACACATCATGAATTTTATCATTAATCATTGACAATTTAGTACAAATATTTTCAGGTGCAGTACAAGGCTTGAAAAATATGCCACCAGAATTGTTCCCTTCACCAAAAGAAATACTACTAGTAGTTCTAACATTACATAAAACATGGGTTTTCAACCTAATAGAAGCATTAATTAATTTAGGGTGTGATTTAACAACATTGTTAAGTAAATAATGAACACCCTTGTTTACTCTTCCAAGCCCCCTAATCTTCTTTCTATGAGAGTCATGTATCACACACAAAACTCTGTTCGAAGTCATACTGCTAGCAAGCTTATATGTCCCTATATGTGATACAATAGTTGTTTCTCCATTTGACATGTTTATTTTAGGTTTGTTTTTCAATTCTTGCATTTTCTAGTACATTCAGGTCAGATATCATGTGGTAAGATGCCCCATAGTCTATGATCCATTCATGAGATATATTTGAGGCATAACAACAATTTAGATAGGCCATACCTACAAAGTTGACTTCCATTTCATCTTAAGTATCAAGGTAAGTGCTTGTTCCTTTCTGATTGCTCTTGAGTTGTTCAAATTGTTGGGTTGTCAAAGTTATGGCACCTCTCATGTCTCTTGGACCATCTCCCATCATAGCATTGGCTGCTTTCCCATATTTAGGATAATGAGTTTGTTTCCCTTTGTTTGCAACAGTCTTGAAAGTTCTTGAGCTTGACCCCCGATGAAGGTTCTTGAGTTTGTTGGCTTGAGATTTTTCTGGAAAGCGTTTAGCTACTGGGTGATTGGCTAGATATCCAATTACCTTCTAGCATCTATCCCTGGTGTGACCTTTCTTGGTGCAAGCTTGACAGTAGGGTGTAGTATCAGACTCATTCTGACCAACATTAAAGGCCGAGTTGTCAATATCCATCTTCTCATGTCCCTTGAAATTCTTCTTTTGGGGCCTCCTCATGTTGGAAGATGGCAGCAGCTTCTTCCACAGATGGGAGAGGAGACATCATCAGCACATTGGTTCTCATAGCAGAGAAGGAGGGGTTCAAACCATTTAGGAATTGGAATAACTTTCTTTCATCCCAATCTTTCAGTTGAGCGTATTAAAATAATTAATAATAATAATAATAAATAATAATAATAATAAATAAAACAAGAATAGACATCTAATATAATATAAAGTATTGTTCACCCCATGCAATTTGCACGTGTCTACTTATAAAGTATCTGGTATACAAAATAACACTTAAACTAGTCTTAAACTTTTTGCACGGGTTGTTTTGGATTTTTTTTATTTATAATAAACTAAAAATAACAATTACATTTTCGTACCATGTTTAAGATTTTTTATTTTTATAATAATTTGATTTGTAATTAACAACTTGTACATGACAACGTATGAAGATTATGTAATATTAGCATTACAATTTATAGTCGAAATATTTCAAAACCAAAATCTTAAAACTTAACGATTTGATATTCAAAATATAATAACACATTCGATCAACAGAATACGATTGTTACATGTAAAATCTTTCGTTCTTGTCTTAGGTACATGTTATAGTCTGCTGTGAAGTACTTGTTGAAAGTCCTAGACCTCTAACTAGACTCCTCTAATTAGTTCATTAAATTACATTAACTTAATGATTTAGGATCTAGTTATCATGCATGTAAATATAAAAGCATAAAAGAAAAGATAAGACGAAAACATCCTTACATTGAGATTTTTTGGTTAAATAAGGGCACAATAAGAACTCTTTCTTATTGTTCTTGAGCATGTAATTAGTGGATGATCCTCCATAAAACAACCTCCAAAGTAGAAGGTCTCCTTCTTGTTGCACCCAAGAATCAACCGAAATAATCTTAGCTTATTATTAACTAGATAATAAATAAGAAATAAGACTACTAATATTATTGTATTACTACACTAGTAATATGAATATTAGTTTGCATGTGAGTTTTAGAGAGTTGTTGAGTTAGATAGAGAAGTAAGAAATAAGCATAAGAAGCAAGTGTTTAAAAATGAACAACAATTTTTCTATTTAAAGGCCTTTTGGCCGGCAACCATGAGCCACAAATGAGCGCTATTTTGCTTGTTTTATTAACATGCATAATGGTAGTGTATGGGATTGTATAATGATAATGATCATGTGTCATATATGTCATAATCATATGGTGGAGTATGGAATTAGTAGAGAACAATCATCATTGATCTCCACTAGGAAAAATCCGGCCTCCACATGAGTTATGTGGTCCATTTTGATTTTTGATATTTGTCCCACAAATACTTAAAATCATATGTTTAATTATCTTGTATAATTAAGTGTTAATTTGATCATATAACAATT